>UCQR01053667.1:20050-30553 GCA_900474235.1 Cecidostiba semifascia
CTCTCTCCCTTGCGCACGAAATGCTCACCGACGCGAATCGATAGTGCACCACTCGAGACTCGACTCTCCACCACTGCTGCTGCTGCAATTGCGTACATGTTTTGTATATATATATATGTGTGGCTGGGAGAGTGTGGATAATGTGTGATTTTTTATTTCGTGAGCTTTTTAATTTCTCAGAGGAAAAGAGAAAGATAGTTTATTGGTCGAGCTTTTACTTAGAGCAAAGCGACCACTTGAAGACTCGTCTCCAACCGATGTTAATTTCTCCGATTTATTTCACCAATTGCTTTTATACCTCATCTGGTTTCTCTCAACAGCTCCTCCCCGAAGGGTAAAACTCTCACGTAAATACCTCAAAGCCGCGGCGTGGCTAAAACCAAATTAAGCGAAAATTAATCACAAAGACAGAAGCAGCATATATCCGTTAAGATCCTTCTGTGCTTCGGAAAACAGCTCCTCCCTGCGAAGCTACCACCCCCCGAACATAATTAATCTTCATATCCTACTAGCTCTCGTCATTACAGTCCCAGTCTCGCACATACGCACAAAGAAACATAAATCACATCGCCTACTACTACTCCTCGAGTAGAGTCACTCCTACTCTCATGCGTACATATTTGCATTACGCAATCTCTCCGCTGCTCCCCTAGATTTTCCGTAAATCCGCGAGTGCTGCGCAGGAAAGGAAAAAAAAACGTATAGTAGTCTATACACACAGGGGGTGGGCGAGAAAGAGTCATTAGCCCGCGGAGTGGGTAAATCGGGTCAAGTGTCCTGGCTGATATCGCCTGCGTACGCACTTTCGAGAAGAAAAGCACTGCTGCCGCTGCAGCTGCTTTTTTTTTTAAGTCGAGTGATTTCCTCGTGCGTGTGCAAAATTATAACTTGACTCTGCTCACGTAAGAGAAAAGAAAATTGTGACGAGTTTGCTGATCATTAGGGACACGTTTGACGTACATGAGAAAGACACTCGAAAATTCTCTTACTTCAAAGAGTATATGTATATACACAAGCTTGTACGATGATCTTCTCTCGTATTAATTAAGAAACAAACTCTCAGTATACATAGTAGTAGTGTGCTCGCACACGCGAATAGAGCCGTCGTAAAGCGAAGACGGACGCGTTGATTTTACGAGAGAGGATCGCCGCGCGCACTTACCCCCGTGATTTATCCTTTTATAAAGTCCAAGGGTTTGATGCGCCGCGGCTCTCCGCGGAATCGAGAGAGAGAGAGAGAGAGAGAGAAAGACGCGCTACTTTTGCCTACGCACTCTATACTGCGCAGCGCGGCAATTTACGGGGTGTATTTTAAGCGGACACACACACACCGCAATAAACCGCGCATCGTCGCGGCGAGTGAATTATAGTCGCGAGGCGGCTCGAATGAAAGAGAAAACCCCGCTCACTTATATACATATAGGTATATATACACACACACACGTGTACACTTTTATTCGGCCGTTTGCTCGAAAAGAATTTATTAATTGGAGTAGCGGCCGCGGAGGTATATAAACGCGCGGGTTATATGTTATTTTCGTATAATATAAACACTGCACACAAATAACGGCTATAATATCCATTGTGTACACAGATCGATCGTAATAACGGTTGTATATGCCGATGAGAGAACGTTTATACCGCGCCGGAATATCGCTCCTCCCATCAGAGACGAAAGAGACGACATTGTAAGTATGTACACACTCTCTTGTATATGCAAATAATAATCTTCATTACGTCGAGGTCCTCCGCAATAAAAGAGCAGTTATACGTTCCGCTTTTAAGGAAAGCGATATTACGACCCCTCGCATTACGTCAACAATGCGCAATGATTAATCCGTTATGTATAAGCTGATGCTGCTGCTGCTGCAGCGTCGTCTCTCGGGGAAAACCGTTTTCGTTCTTCGCCGGGGGTAAATCTCAGCCGCACGACATATACACAAGAGCGCTCGCGTCGTCATCTTCTCTCGAACGGCGGCTGCACTCTTCGTCGCCCTATAAATCTTGCCGTGGTTCTCTCCCACGGAGCTGAGAGTGTGTGTTGCTCGGTATTATACATACGTGGGTGATGATGCAGCTATGTGTGTGCATTATTGAGTACTTACAGAGGCTTGTGATCTACGGGATCGACGATCGTGCGGGATATAATATCTGATGGTGCGCGGCGCGACAAATATCGGTAAAATCGACTTGTCGACACTCTCTCTAGTGTGTGATTTACGTTTAAGAGATTATATAGAGCTATATTCTGTGGGGTTTTTGCACGATCTTGTGTTTGCAGGGATCTTATATGGTCGACTATCAGAGCGGAGAAGATGTATGGATTAGTTCTATATACTTAACGCACTACTTCTCAAAAACGATTTTTCAAATTTATATATTTCAGATGAGACTTTAAAAACTCCGTTTACCGTTTTTGCATGGAGTAATCGCGCGCGCTACAGCAGAATAACAACGTGACCTTGAAGCCGCTCAAGGGGTTAGTTCGATGACTATCTCCGTTCACGATTTACCGGACGTCTGCTGCTGCTGCTGCTGAGAGTATATAGAGAGAGTACGCGGCGATCGAGCCTCGCGATAATTTTGTCGTTGCAGCAGCAGCAAGACGAATTTCAATCCGAGCACACAGCACGGCTTTATCGGAGCTCTACTTAAACTTTCGACTCGGCGAAACGATTCAATTCGTCGCCCGAGTCGATTGTTATCGAGAGTAGAGAGGATGAGAGCCTACTTGTGTCTCTCTTACACATTACCGCTCTTGTATTAAAGAAGAGAGAGACATCTTCTCTCGAAATCATTAGATTCATTCGGAATTATATCTCATTGTTTCGTCGGTGCCGCGGCATATCTTTCTCTCTCTGACTCGCGAAAAGGTCCGTATAATGCCTTCTTGGCGCGCCACGCATTTCTTCGGCGTATATAGCCGCTTTTGCCGCGGCAAGAGAGTCAGTTAACGAGCGTAAAGGCGTCAGTGTTATGCCTTCCGCTTGTTTGTACTTTAATTTGTCCTATTTTCCCGAGGCTCTTGCTCGATGCCAGTTCTTACCCGCGTTCCCAACGATCCTCGCGCGCGAATTAGAGAGAGAGAGAGGAGAGGAGTTACCTCTAGGCTCCTCTTGTGAGCCTTTATAGCCGGAACTCCTCTTTCTTCTCTCTCTCTCTTACTCTCTGGAGGAGCTGCTGCGGTGTGGCAATCATCGCCTCGAGAGGGAAAACGGACGATACTTATACGCGTTTGCGTTATTCAGAGAGGGATATTTCACGGGGAGAGAAAGAGAGAGAAGAGTGAAAACGAGCTGTACTCAGAACGGATAATATAATGAAAAGCATCTCTCGAGCGAATCGCATCCTCGCAGTCGCTCGTTCTTGAAACAATATACACAGTTAACACAGTATAAAAATGGCCATTATAAAAGTAATAGATCCATCAGTTTCTGTATGCAGGAGCAACAACAACGACGAGAATAAAAAAAAAGTAAAAAAACATATTCAACGCGCGCGCGGCAAAAGCCTGGTGAGGGCTCGTATATCTTCATAAAAGATCGCCGGTGTCTGTTCAATAGTCACTGTTAGCCGAAAATCGAGAGAGAGAGAGAGAGAGAGAGAGAGAGAGAGAAGATACCTTGTACGGCGCGCTCACACAGCCCGAAGGCGTCCTTACGCGCTGCCGCATCGTCGCGTCTCTCGCTGGGCCTCTAACTACCTATTATTTTTTGATTTGTGCCCTGGAGAACGAACCTACGCCCGCGCGCGCGAGCGCCTTTATTGCTCCGCTTTGGGCCTCGCTCATATCCCTCCCTCTTCCTCACCGCTCGCGGCCATTGATACTTTTATTGTGGCCGTTTGGCTGCTTTTAATGCGCCGTTACGAGAACCACCACCACCACCAACGCGGGCATCCACTGTGTGTATTTATTGCGAGGAGGGAAAATTATTATTTTTGTTTTCAAGCTGCATATCGTCGTGTAAGCGAAGTACGTGTGTATGTAATAAAAAAAATTCACGGGCTTCGGGATAGAATTTTATATATACGTTGTAGGGAGGGAAGGGAGAGAAAAAGGGACGACGATTTACTCCAATATAAGAGCCATAATAACGTCACCTTAAACGCCCGCAAAGAAACGCTGCTAGGATCGCGCGCGAAACGAGGGCAAAACAGAGATCCGAGAATACCTGCTCTCTCTCTCTCTCTCTCTCTCTCGTTCAACGAAGGAGAGAATGCGAGCTCGCGACTTATATACTCGAGTATCAAAAAATGTCGCCTCGTCGCTTTGTCAGTGTCTCTCTCTCTCTCCCTCTCGCGTGCATAACTCGTCGCAGCTACTTTTCAACTTTTTACCTTTAGGCTGTATATGAGCAGAGGGAGAATCTTTCTCTCCCAGGCGCAGGCGTCACGTCGCACACGCGCTCGCACGAGCTGTGTGTGATATATGTAGGTAGATGGGCCGCGTCACGCGGAATTTTCGTTATATACTTACACATACACACAGCGAGATTCTTCTTTTCCTTTTTTTTCTTAGCCGAAAGAGAGAGAGAGAGAGAGAGAGAGAGAGAGAGAGAGAGAAGAGTCTTCTTATTAGCCGCGGCATGAGCTAACGAACGCATTTTTCGTCGAAGCTTTAAGTGATTTATCGATCGCGGGTAATTTCTCGCAAGCACGAAGACTGCGGTGTACCGTTTCTTGAATTCGGTGCGAAATAAAAGGCGCACCGAAAACACTGAGGGACCATCAGTGTGTGTGTATTCCTGAGTTATGTAACTCAATTACTTATACGCACGTGTATACGATTTTTTTCAAAGCTTTTCGAGGGGCTCTCGATCGCAGTTCGTGCAAACGAACGAATTATATGCGAAGAGAGAGAGCAGTGGGCTGCAGTGTTTGTGATATGTAGATATTTAATGATCGCCATGGCGAAATAGTTTACGATCGACGTATTTATTAAGCGGCGCTGTTTAGAGACTGCTAACAAGCACCCCGTACAATCCCTTTGGAAAAGATATGAAATATATACGCTGCGGCAACTGTGTGTATAAACGGCTCAGCGTGTGTTTGATACAGCTCAACATCACACATACTACTGAAACAATGTCAATAATCGAAGGACGACAGTTTGTGGTTTATGCGCTTTGCTTTTATAGCGCAAACAATGCACAGACACACAGCAGCAACGAAATGGTATATAATGGCTTTAATTTACAAATCGACATTTTTACGAATTTCGAACTATATAGTTCTCTCTCTCTCTCGTAAATAACGAGATCGAGTAATTTACAACTGGCGAAATTTATTATAGCCCACGCTCGCGAGCAGTCGACTTTTCTTTGCATATTCAATATACAGCTGTAAATTATATTGTTTTATTCCGTCTACCAAATATATCGCGCGTTATTTATTCGAGTATGTATAGCCTAGCTTGCACACGGCAATCAATAGCGCGACGACTGACTTATATTTCGGCGCAAACAAATTTTCATCGAAAAATAACACACGCACACATCAGAGCCAAGAAGGGACCGACGTAAGTATTCATTAAGACGGACAAAGTATGCAGCGTGCGTCGCAAAAAATAAATGCCTAATTAAAATATCGCGTAAAATACAGTGTATGTGAGAGAGCGCCAGCGAGCAAAAAACAGGTAGCCGAACTCGTTTAAATCGTCCTCGAGAGTTGCTGTATTCCTCCTCGGACTGTACACCCCGCGCGTTTAGACCATTCGTTTCCGACTGATATATGGCGCCCCCGGGCTTCCCGAATATCTATACCTCCACTTCTGCGACGCGCGAAAATCCGCAGCGAGAGCTGCGCAACAATTATTATCGCAGCCGTTCATAAATATCAATGTATTCTTCTTCATTCCTCGAGTGGATTTTTTTTTTTTGCTGCTTTTTGAGAGCTCTAAAAATCTGGCGGCACCGCTTTGTTATACTGAGGCACGCTTGTAAACGTTATACGCGTGTATCTTTTTTCGAGTTTCTGCTTTGCATGCCTTACTGGGCAATTATTTTTTAAAACGGAAAGATAAATGTTTGGTTATGTATTATTTACTTGCGCTTGGTTCGTCTATACATTGATTTGGGAATGTACACAAAACGAAACTGCTATACTTATGTAGTTGCAGTCGAAACGCGCTTGAAATTTATAATTGTACAAATAAATCGAGGTAAACTATATATACGTACATACTTCTCAGTAAATAACTTTGAATAATAATTTGAAAGAAAAAAAAGCAGAATCTCGACCTCGAGACAGTCCAACAAATCACCAAGATTAATAATAAGAACGACCTTCGCTGCGCACAAGGAGGAAGAAGCGGCAACCCAGACTTGTCAACCGTCAGTAGCAATTTTTCACTCTCCCGGCAAAAGATAAACCGAAACAATTATATTAATACCCGGCGAGCAAAAATCACGCGAGTACAATTAGCGCGTCGCGAAAAGTGATGATCGTCGTCGCTGCAGCAGATACCAACCCGCGGGGCTTTTCTCCCGCACACACACACACGCGAGCGAGATCGTGTTCGATCAGTCGGTCGCGGCTAATGGCAACAAATTGTCGTCGTGCGGCGATATATTAAGGCTGCGTGAGTCGCGGTATAGAGAGAGAGAGAGAGAGAAAATAAAAATTCGACACGGCAATATATGCGCGGGGGAGCTATGATTTTATTATATATGCGCGCGTACGATTCGCATATACATCCGAATTCTCATGCGCGTGCACTTGCTGATTTGTACAAATGAGCTTGCATGTGCGCTCATTGCACCGATTCTCTTCTTTTTATTCGCTCCTCTCCGCGATGCGCAGTATCCTCGGATCGTTAATTATCCTTGCTCGTTCTTTTTGTTTTCGTTGCTGTGTGTGTATATATATAAGGACGCGGCGGCGCGAAGAAAATCGAGCTCGAAAAAAAAAAATTGATTATTAATACACATGCAGGTGCAGCGCGCGCCAATAATTCAGCGGGTATTTATACACTTTATTATATACATATATACGAATAAGAGCTAGTTGCAAATCGCTGCATATATATACACACTCTTCGAATTCAGTTTTGATATATATCATCGTATGCACACACGACAAATGTGTAGCAAAAAATATATATACACAAGTCGTCTCGCGCTCGTCGACAAAGGCTGGCGGAGTGCGGCTGCACGCGAATTCGCAAGATTTCTCTTTCCGTTTTTTGCCAGCTGCTGCTGCAGTAGCGCGCGATTTTATTATTCGCGCACGCAAGAGACTATAATATACACTCGTTTCCTCCTTTTTGTTATTTTCTTGTTTTTTATCTCCCTCTCTCTCTCTCACTTCGCGCAGAGGTCCGAGAGTTTCCGTCCGAGTGAGTGACAGCTCGGCGTTAGGAAAAATAAGAGATCGCTCGCCGATATAAAAGCCGCATTTGGCTTGCAGCGATCTGCTATCTGCATGTGAAAAATATAAAATGCAAATGTATGTGTGTGTGTGTGTCTCTTGTGTGTCCGTCGTCCTTTTAACTGTCGATGCGCGCCGAGGGAAAAAGCGCACAGAACGGTCTCAAGGTCTCCGCGGCAACGAAGAATTTTAAAATTATCACGAGCAATCTTAATAATTTATTATTCCTGCATATACACACATACACACTTTTCGAGCGCATTCCTCTCTCGTATGTAGGCTGCGTATATGTGTATGTGTGTATATATACGTAATTACGAGACGGCGAGTTTTTGTCGTCACTATATATGCGTGTATAGTGTGTGATCTACTTTTTATTGTTATTAAGATAGCGCTTACATACACGGCCTCTCTCTCTCTGTGTCTGTCCTCCGGCGATAAAAGGATAATTATGGCACTTGTCATTGGAGGGGGATACTGATAAACGAGGAATTTTTCGTTTAAGCGGGCGCGAAGAAAAAATTCTTTAATGGATTTCTTCGCGATGTATTAACGAGATATCCACTCTTTTTCCCCCTGCCGACACATTGTGGTCTGCTGTAAAGGTGCGAGGAGAACGAGCAGCTTAAAAAAAAATTACATAGTCTCTTCCTGCAGTCTCTCTCTCTCTCTCTCTCTCTCTCTCTCTCTCTGAGCCGCACGAGAAAATCAGTTAACTTAACTGGCCTCGGTTATATTACGACGCACGATTCGCGGAAAAAGGAGACGAATTATAGGAAAGAGAGACGAGCGGCGTCAAATAGCACGACCACCCAGTAATTACAGTCTCGCGCGCATTTGTTCAGCATCTTTCGCTACTGCTGCTGCTGCGCGGCCTGCAGTAGCTACTCTCTTGCAAATGCCGAGAGAGAGAGTCAGAGTCTACTATACTCGCGACATTTAAATACATTATCATAACAATGCAGTCGGCTGCATGTTAAGTTAATATCGCAGTAGTGCCTTCTCCTCCGTGCGCCCAGTAGTCACTGTCATGTCAGCTCTCTCTCTCTCTCTCTCTCACTGTGTATATGCCCGGGCTTTTCACCGAGAGCCCGGTGAATACGCTGTGTTTATTGTTTGCGAGTTCTCGATATTCGGCTGTGTATGTGTACGTATACACACAGTTTCTCTGTTTTAGGAACAACAGACGTGGAGAATAAATACGATCGGCATCACACAAAAAGATGAGTTATTAGTCTGGTTTTAAGAAGCTAGTGCATGTATACGCTATAATGATCGCAATGGTATATAAACACATTGATTACGGCGAAACAACTCGACAAATAACTGAGCGCGAAGAAGATAGCTAGGTGTCTAATTAAAAGAGCCTACAATTGGACGTGCGGAAAAAGGAAAAGACGTGTATAGGTATATGTATACATATAGAGATTGCAAAGTAAACAAAGGCGAGAAATAGCATTGGGATCAAATAATACGTGCCGATTCTCTTTTCCCGATTGCAAGGCGATACCTCTCTCTCTTTCCTTTCCACATAACCATAATGCTTCTTCTTCTTCTTCTTTTTCATCTTCTCTCCAAAGAGGCGAGACGCAATTAGAGCGTCCTCGAGTTCTTCTCGCTTGCGCGATATCTCGAAACAAAGGCTGCTTCTGAGCTCCTGTGTGTGTGTGTGTGTATATATGTATACGATCGTTATTCAATACAAGCTAGCAGCACACGTGGCGCGAAAATCAAAAGCGGCGGTATATATGTGCGTGTGCAGCAGCAGCAAAGGTAGAGGAAATTTACGATGGGTCTATAAGATGCGAGAGCCACTGATAAATAATACATTTCCACGACGGGTGGTCAGAGCTGCTGCTGCTGCTGCTGCTGCGTATTATACGCTCAGATCGGAGCGATCTTTGCGCTCTCTGTACGCTGTGTATATATATACAGCACAAGGCTCGATCATCTCTGCTTCTTCTTCTTCTCTCTCTGCAGTGCTGATCCTCATTAAGTCGCCTCGCTGACGCGTGAAAGCGCGAGTCTCTCGCATGCAGCGAATCCGGGAGCGACTCCACACTGCACAGCGTTTTCGTTTGCGATCTTGAGATTTGCGATGAGAAGAGAAAACGATAGTGAGGTTGCTGCTGCTGCTGCTGCTTTGCCTGTTCATAAAGCAACGTTTTGTTGCTTGCTTTGCTTGAGAGTGAGAGAGAAAGAGAGAGAGAGAGAGAGAGAGAGAGAGCCGTAGTAATTTATGAGACTCATTTCGCAGACTGGTTGAGTCTGTTAGTTTTATTCCGAGAGAATATACTTTTATATTATATGCTGATATAATCTTACGAAGATATATATTTTTATCATCGCGGAGCACAACAATACTCGCTAATTTTTGCGCACAACAAAGCCATACAATCAGCGGCGACAAATTAGGTGTCATTGATTGGCCGCAAGACAATAATCCAGAAACGAGAGAGAGAGAGAGCACGTGCAGCGCGCATATAATGAACGTACGGTATAGGTGCGCTGTAAATCCACAATCGGTGCAGATAGTTGCGAAATCAGTCCGAGATATAGCTGCTGCCTGCCTCTGTGAAATTCTCTCTCCACACAGCCGCAAGAGACCTTGGATAATATGGACGTATAGGTCGATGCCCAAGGTCCCCTATATTTCCAACAGCGACGGTGGCCGTCACCCAATAGATGCGCAAAACGACTTTCGCACGATCGAGAGAGAGAGGTAGAACACGAGAGTCTGAGCAGGGCTTGTTACGGAAATTGCACAAAGGCGCAAGCAAGCAAGCCGTGAATTCTGATTGTTTCTGGAATGCGCGAAATTGCTCGGGGATTAGCGGACGGTTTATCAGATGAACATATAACCGAATCGCCGCCGTCGTCGGCTTTGTTGTTTTCTTTTCTGGCGCTGTGTGTAACGGAGGCGTTTTGCAACGGATCATGATCGTGATTATTATCAAGATTTGATAGCTATGATGGCTTGTAGTAGAATGGTACGATATACCTTGCGAAATTCGCATCGCTTATAGTATTTTTAAGGGGTCAAGTCTGGGTTGAAACTTGTCCAAATTTTTATTTTTATTTGTTCTTTTTATGCTCCCGTAAGTCTTTTGGTATAAAAAATAATCTTGCAAAGTT
>UCQR01053684.1:0-11836 GCA_900474235.1 Cecidostiba semifascia
CCTTCTCCCACGAATCCAAGTTAACTTTGTTGCCAGCTATCCGTCGGTATTAATCGTCGAGTGTTTATTTCCCCGTAGACAAAAGTTTTCCTTCGTATTTATTTCCCTGTAGGTACCGAGTTCTGGGGGACACGAAAAGCTCAGTACGAGGCAGATTCTTAAAAATAAATTATCAAATGCTTTTGCTTTCACGACTTTCTTGTTACTGACTTAAGATTTTCTCTGTTGAGAATTATTATTCGAAGAAAAATTGCTTTTTATCATGCAAATAACTGGAAGAAGTCCATTCCATATGAAAAGACTAAATCAGTACTTGTTTGGTTTTATTTCATTTTAAATCCTTATACGAGCTGAAAGCCTTTAAGCTTTGATGAAGTAAGCTGAAAAAACGTTCATATTTTTCTTCCATTAATGAAATGTTTTCTCCAACAGTTTTTACTTATTTATTTTGGCTACTATACTATAAGTAGAAAAAAATAATGTTTGTAAAAAAATTGAGAGAATAGCAAAATTGCATATATTTTTGTAAGTAGTTCATAAAATGATCTGATTTTGTTAGTTTCTTTGAATTGACTGCATAATTTAAGACAAGAAATTAATGTTATCATTACCCGGTTATGTTCATTCTATTATATGTTAAATAAATGGTAGTGTTCTGCATTTTTAGTTTTCAGGACATCATGTTTACATATATTTTTTATAAGCTTGATAAAAATAAACAACATTTTTTTATTAGATAACTGATTTCTCCTTATAAAATTCAAAAGTATTTAATAGTGATGGCTACGTTTAATTAAATAAAATACAAATGGCATTAAATACTTATGAACAAAATGTGTGCCATATAGTTTTTATAATTTTTAATGCTCCAGTAACTTGGGTTGAAAAACTATTCTACTCCGAACTACCCAAAAGGATGTAGGTAGAAATAGTTATTTGTAATAAAAAATAAATCAGTAAACAACTAACGTATATTCCAAAGAAGAATATATTTTCAGGGGAATATTAACGAGTTAAGAGGTGGCTTTCATTTTTATTTACTCAGTAATTTCTCTAGATTGCAGTACTATACCATTATCAAAAAAAATGACTTGGTACACCCACGCACAGTTGAATTCATTTAACTGCACAAAACAAAAAGTTGGAAGAAAATAAAAGCCAACAATATAATATATAATCCGCTCGGAGAAAACAGAGTTATTAATTTGCGTAGTTTCGCGAGAGCATGCGAAAAAGTTGAAACGAAATACGCATTGTTGGGTACGCGCATGCACCTAAATATACACGTTCACCTAGCCCACGCAAGCTAAATACATGCACCCTTACTAGTTGTTCATTTAAAAGAAAAATAACGACTCGTACGTAAATAACGACGACGAAAATATTAAAGAAGGAAAATAGTATAGCGCGCAATAGCCAGTTGGCGTCGGGAAGGGTCTGGATAAAAAGTTGTTTTGCTTGACCCAGAATTTTTTGTAGCGACAGTTCATTAGTCGTGGCAGCTGAAAACGTATTGCCAATTGACGGAATGTGGGTGTGGCGTACGAGCAGTGCGCTAAGCAATTTTACTTCATCAATCGCAAGTATATTCAACGCGTAATCAAGTAAATGCAAGAGATGTAAAATTTTCATCATGTATGAATACATACGATAAATGTCTAAAAGTACGAAATTTTGTAATTTGATTTAATTTGACCGAATTCATTGTTAATTAGTCGTCATCCTTAATTCTGGATGTAGGTCGCACTCATTAAAAAAAAACTTATTTCCAAAGTATAAGATCATTCTCATGTATCCATTCGAGTTACTTCATCAGTTTTTAGCCTACTTGTCCTATTCCCTACACATAAGCACACAATACAGAGTTACTGAACCACAAAAGAAAAGCGATTGTCGATCGCACTGGCAATCAGCTGAACGAGACCCGTCACAATTTGAGGTCGACAAACAGGTCTTATTTGCATTTTGCGAAAGATAAACAGCGACATTGCCTCTGGTCGGCCGTATATCGAGACACGCATCGATGAGAATGTACATAGAATGGCTACATAAAGCACAGTGTAGCCCGGTCAGTCTCAGCAGTCGCGTGCCCATGGGATCGTAGATAAATGTGAAATTGCCGGGCATGCGCGCGCGCGCGAGAGTGGACTTGCGGAAGATCAGCTGGCCAAGCCATAAAGAGATGGAGATAAATCGAGCGACAGTGGAGAGATAAGCGAGTGCATAGCCGGACGAGCTTAACGATTGTGTCTGGCGCGTGTGCCAGCGCGCGGTACTGCTGAAAAGTTGACTTTTTGCCGCTTCGCGAATGGCGTGCTAAATGATGTAAACAGCCGAAGCATCGAGATTTACGCGAGCAATCACGCACGCACTCGCGTAGCAGGCTTTGCTTGCTTGCTTGTTCTCTCTCTCTCTCTCTCTGTTTACCTTCCAATTTGTTGAAATATTTACTCGGGTAATTGATGGGTAGGCTTGTGTGCATTATCTTTTTTTTGCATTCAATTTTCCTACGAAAGTAGAGGGAAAAAAATTGTCTGTTGCGGTGCGTACAGCTTTTTTCAAAGAATTCGACGATATCTGTATTAAGTACCTAAGTTTAAAACCTATTTATATTTTGTGCAACTAATTTAAAAGCTTGTTTCATCGCTGAAAGTAAAACAAACGACGTTGTAAATTTTGCACCTAAAGTAATGATCTTAAGTACTTAACGGCAGGACTATTTACACACCCGAGTTCTGGTAGTTGGCAAAATGCCTAAATTAACATGCTTTATAAGATTAAACTGCCTAAATCCCAGAGTACCTCTGCTATAAATATGTGATATCATAATCTTTTGCCGCTCGCACAAAAGAGGGCCATAGTGCATTAGAGTAACTAGATTATAATATTTAACTAGATTAAAGCCTGGGTATTGACATTATCATAATACGTGTAGCTTATATTCTCCCATAACGATGTTTAAGTATAGCCCTTCGTGCCTCAAAAGCTTGTCAAATGTATTATTCACGAATTTATGAAGTGCTGGCAGGTGCTTTTCACTTGATTGAAACGAAATGAAATAATTGAATTCTACATATGTAGACGCGAAAGAATCCATTACTTATTTCGTGTGTACACTATTCAATTTCACGTTTCTACTAGATGCAAATCAACAGCGTCATTTCGATGATTAAAGATCGCAATCTTCAATATATTTGGTATTGATCGCTGTTAATCCGCTGCTCAGGAAATATCATAGCTTACCGAATTTAATAGCTATTTGCATAGAGCACATCAAAACTAAATTGAATTCCAAATGATATGTGCAGTAATATCCTCGCTCTCTGACGATGATGGAAATAATTCCGTGAATATCAATGCGTAAGATTTGAAAATAGTTATATTGACACAGACAATTCAAACAATAAATTTTCAACACTATTTTGCGTGGATCAATTTTCCAGCTCATTGACGCGATAGATTAAGTTTAGAAAGTCATTGCGGGTGACACATGATAATATCTTCTTCTATGAAAATGTAACAACGACAGCTGCGACAATCAGCGCAATATGTGTATGTTGTATACTCGATCGATGTGTATAATTTTGTCATTTCTGATGTTGCAAAATAAAGCCTAAACTAGATGAGTAAGCTCCTGGACACTGTACTGACTGCCATGATATTCCTCGAACAGGGAGCAGCTCACCGCCAAATCCTCGGGCACCGTAAATTGCCGTAAACATTGCAGGGCATATAAATGCATGAGGATCAGCGGAATAGGAGCACGAGAGACGATAAATCATTCACCGCGCGCGTGAACTAGCATCAGCGGAATAGAAAACAAGCGCGGAAGCGAGAGACGTATATAATATGTATATATACCTACCTGGAGGCTAGGAAATAACGGGGACAGATTAACCTCGTGTACACATCAGAATCTCACAGTGAGAGAATAAGCTAGAACAGGTGCTTTGATATAAGCGAAAATTTGACAGGAAAGCGTTGCGATCTAGGATGAATAGGTCATAGGTTCACACCTATATACATATAATACGTGGTCAGCTCCGTCACAGAGAACTAAGGAGAGGTTGTGGGAGAGACAGGCTGAGCGCGGAGCCGGGTGTGTATATACGTGTGGGACGGCTGGCGGAAGGAAGAGAGCGAGTAAGTAGCATCCGGAGGCCTGACCTCAGCTCGTGAAAAGCTGGCCATTAGCGGACAGGGGAGGCTGCTGCTGCTGCTACTAGCCTTTGCATAACCTATACGCGTATAGACGGACGGTATGTACGTATACGTATAGATATATACGTGTACACAAAACTAACCTACCAAGCCGCTTGGGGAAAACGTATTACTGCAATTTCACATGCAAAAGTTATTACCTGAAATTGTCTGAAAATTGCGCCCTGCGTCGAGCCGCCCTCCTTTCGCGCCGTTGCTCTCTCTCTCTCTCCCTCTCCCCTCCTCTCGCTCTATCATTCCTCTATATCGCAGTCGCTCTTCTTTGATTTTTCAGCCAACGTTTTCTCTCTCCCTCTCACTTCCGCATCTCCGCCGGCTATATATTTTGCTTTGTGCACCGGTGGCGTTATAGATAGCTCGCTATTAACTTCAGCGTGTCATCTATATTTTCACGCTCTTTTTTCTGCGCGCGTCTGTCTGTGTGCCTATATGTATAGAGTATAGGTAGTAGGCTGCAGTAGTACGAGGAAAAAGAGTTCGCGCACGGGTTAGTGGTGAAATTGTGTGCATTCGAGTGCGGGAGCCAGTGAGATAAAGCGTTCGTCTAGGTATACACGTGACACAGCGAGTTTTTGCCGCGTGAAAAATAGTGAGCGACTTTTTCTGGGATTGTGTAAGTTCTCGGAGGAACGTTACAAGGACATTGCACGAATATACCTATTGTATAACAAAGAATGGCAGTTGTTCGCGGAACGCGTGCATGTACCTAGACCAAAGAAGTGTGTCGTTGGTAATAGTGGTGGAGAACGTTGTGTATAGTGGCTGCAAGAGGAAAGAAAATAATAGTCACCTCTTTTTTTTCTTTGCCTTTGCGCGGTGACACAGCTCGTTAAATAGCTGTCGCGCAGTTACATGCAGTTCACTGCACGACGGGGTGTATATAACGCGAGGAAGCAGGATCGCCACGGGTGGTATACAACACTCGAGCGACGACAAGCTGATGGCTTTGCAGGCGTCGTTCGCTCGATGCGGTTTGTGTCTTGAGATGAGATCGGGTTAAGTCGACGTCATATAGAAACGACGATGCGGTGTACTGGCTTTGGAGCGGAAAAGAGGGAGCTCGAGAGAAGTATGTCGAATTCTTAGCTTATGGGCTTCCTGATATATAAAATGTGAAAGAAAATGTTATCTGCTTTTGCAGGCTTTGAAATCTTTACTATTTTGTTTGCTTTTTTCAAAGCGTTTATAGCTGTACAAGAAGACTTTTCTTATTTTGAATTTAGCAGGTGATGAAAATTGTAATTCTTTAATTTTGTCACGATTCGTTTCCGTCACGACATCCATAACGCGGTCATAAATACTTTATAGAGTTCTTGGTATACTGCAAATAACAAATGTCGTTCGACGAAATTTTGAAATATCCAAATAATTTACATTGTATCAATTTGCACATCAAAATGACAAGATTTTCTTTTGCATTTTCCGGACCCTGCGAGCTTTTTACTTTCGGTTCGCCCGAGTTTTACTTTTACTTTGAATTTTTAATAAAACGTATACCTTTTAATAACAACGAGCGAGCGCTGGCGAAAACGAGTTTCTTTGCTAGTTGTATCTCAATATTCTCCGTGTTATCAATGCAAACTTTTCTACTAAAATGTCTACTTTTGTGTAGAGATCGTAAAACTTAATTAAAAGCTTTAATGAACACCGAAGTAATATTAATTAAAAGATGACTCGAGCGTCTAACATAAATATAAGTATTTGCAGGTTCTGACAGCACCATGTAGATGAATACATGTTATTCAAATTTCACTTTATTTTAAAATTTCAGACAAACATGGTCTGAATCTAATTATAAACGCTCTATTTTATTTTTAATTGGATTCATAGAAAAAGTAGTTTTTATTTGTGTATGCCGGCATTCTATTATTAAAATAAAAAAGTTTTTGCGTGGAAGCAAAAAAATTGTGCATTTAAAGTTAGGAATTCATTATTCCGAGCGTGATAGTAAATTAGCAAAGTTTGTTCTCACCCGAAAAAATAGGAAAAAACTTTGGCGCAAAAGTTGTAGGCTAGAAAACTATTGTTCGATATAATACTAATACAACTTTTCTACTTTCATTAGTTTAAAATCACTCGTTTAATTTTTCAAGCGCAATCTGTGTACGTGTTGAGATTTCAATAAATTATGAAGTATGTAAAAGATCTTCTTATTCTATGCTATTAAAAAGTCACTGCTGATCGTTCTGTGCTAATTATATTCGATTTCCCGTACTCAGAGTTGATTGTCCTCAACGTTTTTACCTCTCACGCGTGTGTATACGACGTGCGTGTCTTTAGTTGTATTAACAGCATTTGCTGCGACAGCGTCACGTGCTTTTCTATACACCTCCTCTCCCTTTCTCGTCCAAGAGCTGAGATAGGCAAATAAATATTCATTTTACTGGCTGAAATCGATAAAAGGCAAAGTACGTAGAACTTACTCGCATTTGATCGGATTTTTCAAGCTCCGTACATACAGCTTTTTTTTCCTATATTGAGGAAAATACGGAAAACGGATATTATATCTAAAAATAGGGATTCCAAGAGTAAGCAAAAGTTATATATACGGGTCTATATGGAAAAATCTGATATCGTAAAGTTTGTTGTTGTTTTATTGGAAAATCAGTGCGAAAAAAAAATATCAGAAATTCGAAGCTAAAAGCTATGTTATAAACAAGTTTCCGAAAACGCGCAAACTCGTCAACATCGTAAATAAATTCGATTAGTATATACTGAATCTTATTTATACATCCAATACGTATTCCATCCACTGGCAGTAAAATCTAAAATCTATAAAAGAAAAAAGAAGAAAAATATCGTGCGCAGCAGAGTATAGATGGTTATGTACGTTATTCCTTTTTGCACAGGAAATTTAACTATCGATTTCTCATTCCTCGTCTGCGCGGCAATATAAGTGTCGGTGTGCGCCCGAGGGGCTGAAATAGACGAGCGACGAAGAAGGGAGGAGGGTGGTGGTAGCAGTGGTGGCTGAGGAGTGGGCTTCTAGGAGCGGGACACACAGTGTACAGGCTTTATATTTCGAGCGATATGTCGAGTCACACACAAAAGCGCCGCCGTCGCGGCGAACTGGAACAAAACGCTCGTTTAAAGTTACACGGGCCGAAAAATTCCGGTTTCGTGCGTGCAGCGCGCCAAAGCTATACCTACCGCGAAGATAAGCTCGGCCGTCTGCTCCGAGTACAATTTAGCCGCACTGGTGTCAATACGGCACATGGTATTGTGTATATACAGATATATAGCAAAGCTCACGAGTGAGAGATACGGCAGATGGCGTGACGAATATAGCGCAGAACTTGCAATTAAGCGGCGCTCCCTCTCTCTCTCGATATGGTCCGAGTGTACAAAGGGGGTGTATATTTCGCAGCGCGTACTACACCCACCCACCACCGGCAATCACAGTAGCATAACGGCCGCGATGCCGTACGCCTAGATCGCCCAGCTCACGGCTAGTCGTCGGCTGTTCTTATACTCTCTGCTGGGTCGGTGACTTTGTATATTTGCCCTGTGGTCTATAGCGTCAAAGTGCAGTAGTCGCACCGTAGTCTGAGAGGGGAATTCGGATTCTCGGAAGGAAAGTATACAGTCGAGCGTGTGGGCGACTTTCTTTGCAGTTAGTTCGATAGAGCAATTTACTCGAAGTTAGTCGATTATTTATGTAATTTTGATCGTGCAAGATAGATAATATATAGCTTATGAATACTTGATTATACGACTACAGCGCGCTAGCTGCTTTTCCACTTTATTTATGCTTTGATATTTTAGTATTTTAGAACAAAGAATTTTTACAACAAAATGTGTTTCGCGTAATACAATTCGAGACTCATTGACGGCAAGATTGAGAACATTATAAACGTTTTACGCGTAAGCGTACGTAAGCTTGCATCGTTTATGGTAAATAAACGTTTCCAGTGACTTCATTAATATTAATGATACTTGGAAGAATCATAATTGTTATAGCTATAGCACAAGATAATTTCATGAATTGATGGCAACAAACCGTTATTCGAAAAAATATTTTGGTGTCATCAATGATGAGTCAGCCTAGTGGAAATAATTTCTTTGTCAAAAATTACTAGGGCAGATGCATGTTACAACGTAAAAATTTAAATGCTTGACTATGTCTTGAATAATACTGCTACTGATAGAGTTTACGATAAAAAAAAATGATTTGCTTTACGTGTTAGCCAGATTCTGTAAATAATTCAAAACTTTATAAAAGTTATAGCAAACAACAAGAATCTGTGCATAGATATCAACGAATTTATAGTTAAAACATAACATTTTTAACTTTACTACGGCCACTATCTTTTACTATGAACGAATAAATTTACGTTTATCTTCGCGACTGTGTAGTTACAATATTTTTTTAGTTTTTTTTTCAAAAAGGACGATAAAAAAATGCAGTTTATATGAAATTCGATGCATTTAGCTCGAAGATATTTTCTCTTGACACAAGCATTGCTTCGTAAAACTAATAAATTTTATGAGCGAGTCGAGCAAAATGTCATTTAGCCAACTAAGCAAAGGGTAAGGTAATTATAATAAGATGTCAATCAAACTTTATTAATTACACAACTACTTTGTTCCGGCTGCGAAAGAACAAAGAAATTCCAAATTACTTTGACGACAAATTGTTAATAATCTTCCTGAAAAACTCCTAAAGCTAATTAATTTGCATAAGGAAATGGGCGCATCTCTGTTCCACGAATCCTTGTAATATTTTCCACGCAAACGCCAGAGTGTATTATTCCTCACGCATTCGTACAAGACGGCATCTCGTTCTGATACATATCGAGCTCAAGATCAATGACCTCCGATGAATCTCATCGATTCACTTTGCACCCTGGTTGTAAGCAGAAGCAGCAGCAGCAGCGTGGCAACTTCACATCCATTATATAAGACACTCCCCGCGCGCGCGCGTCCTTGCTTATACCGCGCTCCGGCCTAAGTATGTAAACTAGTTCAAGTACTTATCGGCTCTCTCACTCTTACTCGCGGCTTCGTACGGTATTTTGCAATTTGGATAGTTAAACGGCACTTTAATGACTGGAGATTGTTATAAAGTAGCCGCGAGATAGATCGATTGCCTTTTGCACATGTCGTCGCACTGACGACCAGCATTATGCATAAACTCCGGAATCAGTTATCGCTACTCGTGGAGGCCCTGACTGATGTGGGAGGGTGGCTTTCTCTTGGTGACTAGGCATTTCTGTGAATAAAGAGTATAAGAGAAAAAGAGACGGCAAACAAACTGTGTAATATAATTTCACGGCTCTCATTCTCGAGAGGCGAAACACGTGACGTGACAGGTCTGTTATTACCATAATAATTGATGAAAGCTACGGCTACAATAGAATCAGCGTAAATAACCTAGTGCAGCTCCTGGATAGCACATGTATATGTATGCGCGACACTGAAAGCGCAGCGTCCTAGACACCGAAATCGAGATTGCTATTTTTACTCCCTCTCTTCTTCTCTCTCTCGGACACACACTTGACGTATACGACCAAAGTTGGCTACTGCGTGAACTTTGGGTAATTGGCCGTAATGTGGGATCATTAGGAGTATGTTTTCTTATCTAATGGCAATTTCCGGGAACGGAAAGTTGGGAATGGAACCATTTACCAAGGTTTCTCCGAGCGTATTAAATGTTTAATTTAGTTTACACTGGAACACGATGATTCTCTTCCCCTCTTAATTTTTATACTTTTGTTTACCATGCAATTTTCATCGCGGATATAATAGAGGGATAATTTACAAAAATACGCTGGTAAACAGGTACAACATTATGCAGGGGTGGGACACTAGTCGATGAGAATTGAGTACACCCCAACTCCTAATATTTTTCCGGCACGATACAAAGCAAAAGGTATACTTACATTGGGACACCCCTCTCGCATACGCTCGGCAGTCTTTATTTCGTGATCTGACACAAATAACAGTATACACAGTAGCAAGGGGGAGAGAGTCCGCGCATGGCTAATATATCGCTCTGGCACATGTACAGCAATCTCAGCGTATCGGATTTGAGTTCTCTCCTGGCCGCTCTATACTGTAGTAAAGCATCCGAAAATCACCCCTCCAGCGCGACACCGCATTAACTTTGATGAGTCATCCCCCTTCCCGTATATAGCCATAACGCCTCTCGTGGTTTCGGCAGGATATTGTGCTGTACAGTGAGCGGCACAGCCTCTCTGATATTTACGCTTGCTCTGCGCTGCTGTATATACGGCGATGAAAATCGCGGAACCGTGCATGAGAGGATAAATTTATCCGGGTAAAAAACTGCTTTTTGATTGCACTCGTCGATAGTTGGGCAGGATATGCCAAGTTGTCGAAAGTTTTTGCATTGTATGTGTGCGTGTAGTAAAAAGTGAAGTTTTCCTCGTGGCGTTTGTAAAATTCGTCATGTGACTACGGGTCGCGGGAGGGGGGCGGGCATCAAGCAAGAAGCTGCGAACTTTGCGATATATTTTTCTAAAGATGTTTTCTACTGGGAATTTTGAACTTTCAGGATGGGAAATTTTGAAAAGTTGTATACTCGCGAACAAGTGACACGCAGAAATTGTTGCTACGTTTATGCAGAATCGCGCAATGCAACATAATAAAGGAAGAAGAAAGCAGAGTCGATACGAGCTAAAATTTTCGGGGAATAAAATGCTTGGTCTGATGTAGTGCAGTATAACATTTTAGAGTCCCGTACACAGATTAAAATAATAATAATAATACTGAAACGCAATGATAAAAATAAATAAATATTTCAGTTTAAAGATGATATTTATTTTTGTTCCAGGTGAGTCTTGAGTTGCGCTGTTGTATACCAAATCATAATAACGTAAGTTTTGATTTGAATTTAATCATACATACCAGTCTGAAATAGTTTTATACCGCTAATCGGCAAACTTTGTAAGCATAGGAGGAAATTATAAGTTTAAAACAGAGGAAGTACAGAAGTTATATTATATAAATTAGGATACAAAGTTTTATGAAATAAAAATCAATCGTTTAATTCAACAACTTCTGCTCCGAATGCTAGCAAATAAAGTTGCTTAATAAACCGATAGAGTTTGCTTAACTAAGCAAACTTTGATTGGCCATTCAAAAGCAAATTTAAATTCAAAAGCTTGATACTCCTCTCACTATGCGAATTCGATTCCGAATTTCAGGCAATATTGTCTTTTTCGATATAATTTACTTTCGCCTGTATATCTAATAACTCGCCTTTTATTTCTTATTTCTCCAATCAAACGCACGAATATTCGCATAACCAAAAAAAGCGGTATAATATACGATTCACCGCGGTATTGCATCCTTTTTCCCCGAAATTCGTATACACATGTGTGCCTGTATACCGCTCCGAAATCCTCTTTTACGACATAGCGCACAATACATAAAGCCCGGATCTCATTATGTAAATAAAAAGAAGAACAAAAAACAGGGCCAGTTTTCGTAAAACTTGCACGCGTGACTATACCCCCCTCGCGCGCAATATTCCTCTCGAGCATATTCGCCTCTTGGACCATAAATTTTCACCTAAACCATAGCAATGCGTCTCCTCCACGAACCTGCCGGCCGCCTAAAAAGACAGAGACAGAGAGAGAGAGAGAGAGAG
>UCQR01053688.1:7844-19331 GCA_900474235.1 Cecidostiba semifascia
TTCTTACTGTGAAGGAGTACATAATCCCATTCATGGTAGGAAATCCTACATATAACTGCAAAATTTTGGTCGAAAACAATTTACAGTTTTCAGTTGCTGCAAATGCAATGTTGATTCATTTACTCAGTCAGCACAAATCTCAACAAGCTGCAAAATTCCGTAAGTATTTATGCACAAGTGCAATGCACTATGTAAAAATATAATAAACTCTTGTGTATTATTAAAAATTTTAAATTGCAGAAGCATCTACATACATCAAATACAAAGCAAAAATGATAGTAAATCCTCTCGTCCAAATGCTAGAGAATACCAAAGATGTGAAATCATTTATAAACATACTGCATCATCAATATGTACTAATGTTGAATGAAAACAGCAATGAGCAACAGCACGATGAGAACTCTGAGGAGCAGACGTCTGCTAAGCAATTCATTGATTCAGTATTGGTTAAAGCTGTTAATCGATTGTCAAAATTTCACAAAGCATTAATTATCGAAGTAAGATTACAAAAGATTACAATTATTATAGAATATAAATATAGTGTTACTATCTAATAAATTAAAAATTTTTTAGATTATAACAGGCTTATCGGCAAAGAGGATAAACATTAGCAATCAAGCAGCTGAGATAATCAAGTCACATTTAGGCGACTATTCAACTCCTGAAATCAACGGTATCATAAATGAGTTGGTGTCTGACAACTTGACGCCCTTGCCGTTAGAAAACCGATTTTCCAATGTAAGTGAAAATAAATTGTACCAAGTTGAAAAACTATATTCGATAATTTATATTCCATTGATGTCTTTTCATTAAAATAGTTAATTAACCCAAATGACTTGGAAAATCTTGAAAAACAGGCCGAATGCTCTATTGAATCCAAAATGTTGCTGGTTCAAACATACGCTAAACTAAGAAATCATGAGAAAGTCACAAAGATATTAGAGGTAATAATAGTATAATAGTATATTACGTACCTAGGCCGGGAAAATATAGAATTTCCTAGAGCGCATGTGTATTGTCGTCTCGAGGCAAAGTCGAGGGCGGCAAACATACGATCTGAGCATTCTTTATTCCTGGCCATGATGTTTATGCGAAAAAAAAATTGTAAATGCAATGAGTATAGGCAAATAGTAGGCATGATTTTAATATGTATTCATTTGTCAGGAACTGGAAAAAGAAAATCCGACATATACAGTTGGTTTCTGTGCAACATTAGTTGAGTATTATTCACGATTAGAAAAACTCGAAGATGCCGAAAACTGGTTCAAAAAAATGTTTGCAATTGATCCCAAATTCAAAATGGACAAGATTAAAATTTTATTGTATGCTCAACTGTTGGTTAAGAACAATCGCGTTGAAGGTAAAAAATATTTGATTAAGATAGTAATAATTTTATATTTATATATATTTTTTCAAAAAATAATAACCAAATATTGTTTTCAGATGCTCTGAAAGTACTCGACGTTTCAGTGTACGATGAAGATGCAGACAGGACTTGGAGTTGCGAAAAATTGCTATCTACTGTACAAAGTAATTTTCCAGATCGAATAGACGAATTCTTCAACGTCTTGAATGACAAGAAATTCTTTCCAAAAGTCACTTTATCGATCCTTGGTCCTCTGATTCGCGCGCCTCTCGATTCGTGAGTCACATTTTTTCAACAATCACGAACAAATGATTAAGAGTATAGAAAATAATAAAAACTTGCTCATTTCACAGAGGTGACACAACTAAAGCCTTAGAGAAATTCAAGTGGGCCTGTGAAAAGTTTAAATTGATGCCGCAGAGGAAAATACTGATGATGAAGCTTATTAACAATGAAGATGCCAAGTCGTTGCAGGACCTGACAGATCTATGCACGCAAATCTACGGTGAAATGAATGCCTTGTTTGATCTAGCCATAGCATTTTTCGACTGTAGCCGACCGCGACAGGCCAGAAAAATTCTAGAAGTGACGAGAGTTTTTTCATATTTATTTATTGATTTTCATTTATTTGTCTTATACTAAAGAACGCATTATCCCTCTTTCAGACTCCTGGTCTACGTATAAAAGCAGAAAGACTCATGTATACTGCCAAAATACTAGCTGAAAGCGGTAATACAGAGCAACTTGAAAATTTCATACAACTATTTACTGGCCTGTTTTTCAATATGGATCCGCTATACATATTGCTGTTGCAAACATATGGTATAAGCAAATTAATATCGCGCTACAAAAATTTGCTGTTTTGCAAAAAAAATGTAATTGTTCTGTTCTATTATCTGTAAATTCAGAGAAGAATGGCAAATGGGACAAGTGTTTGTCTTTGTGGACGCAAATGCAGGAAGACAACATTCAGCCTTCTTCCGTATTCATGGAGCACTTGGAAAGAATATTGAGAAAGTTTAACCAAACTATACCTTTTGCTAGTTCTTCTGTCGAAGTTGACGCTGACAGTGGACCAGTCGACTCTTCTACATTTCACAATGCTTTGACCGCTGGCGACTTGGACATGGCAACGGAAGTTTGGAAAAGGTAATATGGACGTTTCTTTATAATGACGCTTATTAAATTTTATAATGGTTCTTGCGCAGTATGTCAAAAGACCAACAATCTCGACATTATGTATCGCTAATCGAGGCGTGCTTGAATACAAATAATGTCGACATGGCTATGAAGAAGCTGATGGAATGTTTAGACAATAAAATAAAGCCAAACACTGAAGTTACACCAGTCATAACAAGTATTTTCGCGAAACTCATCGAGAGGAATAATTTCGATGCTGTCTATGAAATCATGTCAAAGTTGAGAAACGTAAGATGGCATTTTTAAAATTTGTAAAATACTTGCATTACATTAAAATATTGTTCCAACGACGATTTTGTTTTTCCATCCAGACTGGGTCTAAAACCAATTTACATTTAAATTTGGTCCTAAGCACATGCTATTTTGAAGCTGGCAAATACGAAGAATTCCTCACGCATTTAGAAAGTATACTGGATGATCCTTCAAAGATGAATTCAATAGTGGGATTCATGTTCCACAACCAAACCACAGCCAAAGCAATGCACAATAATTCAAAAGTGGAGGAAAAGAGTAAGCATTTAACACAATAAAAATTACATCAGATTGATAAATTTCAACTTACAAACCTTGAACTTGAACTTGTATAGTGAAGAAGTTTGCACAGAAAGCGATTAGCTGCCAAATTTATGGTCCGATCAACACAGTGTGGACTCACGAGTACCTGAAAGGTAGTCCTGAGGCTGAAAAAATTTGGGAGGAGCATCTGATGGGTACCCAGCATTTTCACAGTGCCAGCTCAGTTTATATTTGCAAGGATAGAGCTGCCTGGTCCAAGTTACCTGGGATAGCAGAGAAACTGGCAGAAGTCAGCGATTTTAATTTTGACAAAAAGCGAAGGAATTTCTCGACAATTTTTAAATGTATTTTGGAGTCTGGTTAGTATTACGTTTTCCGCGTGTTCTTCAATAAGAACAAAATTTTCATTTTCATACTCTCTTTTCCATAAAATTCTTAGAGGAACCAAATAAATATGAGTTGGCGTACGAGTGTCTGCGTCACGCGGTCAAATCGATTGGCTTTCACAGAATAAATCCAAAGTTGATCGCAACGTTAGAACAAAATTTGCCTAATGAACTGAGCATCCAGGAGTTGAAAGCGGAAAATGAAGAAAGGTAAGTTGTATTAGATACTAGTATCGTGCGTGTTTCATTCTAATAAGATTTCTTTTTAATATTCATTTTTAATTTTAGAACACAAGAAAAAGCGACCGGATAGATAACGATTAATGAAGCTATGATATATAAGAATCATAACTGAAAATATTCTTTTTTAGTGAAAGGCGAAGATGAGAAGTGAGAAGCTTAGATAGTTTTGTACAAAAATGTCAAAAAACCTGTGTAAAATCATGATGTATGGTTACAGCACAGACAAAAGCTAATATTAGTATGAGTGAATAAATTATACTTTTTTTTTGTTTTAGATGACAAATAATGAAAACATGAATTAGACTGTAAACTCTTTATATTGTGCTTTTCATCATAAAAAATGAGTTACAAGTAACTTTATGCTTACAATCATACAAGTTTTTTGAGTAATATTTTTTTAAATAAACGAATGTTTATTTATTAAACGTTGAAAAATGTACAAATGTTCTGTAAATGTGACATCATAAAATTACAATCTTGTTAATTATATTGAAAGTTGTTTATTTTTAATAATCATCCATCGTGAATTAATAATTATGTTTGACACAAAAATATGAAATCCAGGATTGTACTTTATCTGACGAAATAATTGCAAACAATACGCAATCTGTCTCTTCAAGAATTAATTTCATGAAACATTGATAAGAAGGTACTTTTGAATGTAATCATTATTAGATAAATGGTTTTCATTGAATATATTAATTATTCTTATGTCAAATGATAAATTGTGGGCTATGCAAGAAATTCAAAACGTACATTAGTTCCTTATAATCATTGTTTATTTATTTTTATTTTTTTGCTTAGTCTCACTATATATACATGTTTTTGTAAAATTATAAAAAAATAAAAATGTTATTAAAAGTTATTAAATACATTTTAATCAAATTTTCTGTCATACTTGTACTTCACATTAAAAGTAGCACACATTTAATCTTGCAATTGACTCTTAAGTCATTTCTAGTGTCATGAATTATAAAAAATGAATATTTGTTGAATCAATAAAAATAACCATGCGATAATTACATCAAGTTAATTGTTTAAAACTTATAGCCCTGCAGTATTTAAACAAATACAAATTGACTAAACCATAATCAGGATATAATAATAATAAAGATAATTAAATTAATAAATGTTCTTTGAAAAATTTACAAAAATTCGTCGCACCAATCTACTAAACATTGATAGCAGTCATTCGACTGTTTTGTGTTAGCTTGACACGTGTCTTTCATCCATTCCTGGAAGAGTTCCTTGTCCTTTTTCAGAACTAAAAATTGACCAAGCACTACGTAT
This sequence comes from Cecidostiba semifascia, assembly GCA_900474235.1. NCBI lineage: Eukaryota > Metazoa > Arthropoda > Insecta > Hymenoptera > Pteromalidae > Cecidostiba > Cecidostiba semifascia. The sequence continues at coordinate 12,846 of UCQR01053688.1, forward strand.
GCCTGAAATAATAAATATTGTTAATTAACTATTATTGTAGGTACCAAATTAAGTAAACACTGTAAGAACCAGTTGTAATTATACCTTATCAAAGCCAGATGCTTCTAGGCGCTTTCCTAGCACTTCACCTACACCTGCAAGATCTGTTACAGGCTTTTCTCCCATAGGCTCTGCCACAAAATTCTTATGTTTCTGTGATGTGCTCGACATTTTAACTACAAAATAAGGTGTCACTATCATTCAATATTCTTGCACGAATTACCTAGCTTATGCTATTGTTGTAGTAATTGTAATTTTATTGTGATACATCTCGATCATGCAGTAGGCAGTAAGTTAATGTGAATTATATGAATAACAGTAAAAGATAAATAAATTCAAACAACATTGAAATGCAATAGTCATAAGTTCAATCAAGTTCTAACCTTGAAAAATAATCCAAATCACGACCGCAATAACAAACAAATACAAGACCGATGGATCAACGAAAAAAAACGGTAAGAGCATGAAGTCTAAACATTTTTGAAAGATAATTTTAGAGCTGACTAATCAGACAGGCTTCTAACGGTCGCTTAGCATAGGTATACTATACAAGCCGTCCGGCTTTGAAAATAGAAACTCAAAAAGTGAATCTGCACTCACCTGTTGTGCTTTTTCGGTCCCAGTTAACTTTTATCGTTAAAGATCTCGCGGATAAGATTAACAATCTTTTCCTGTGAAAGAGTTTTTTTGCGTGTAAGTAGTCGATTGCTTTTTTTTTTTTACACAAAAATATGCCAACGCCGTGCTGTCGTGCCGCCGTCTCACCAACCATAGAGGTATTACCAAATTACTCTAGAGGGCAAGAACCACACGCTAAAAGGTAAGCACCGCGGAAAGCGCCCCCTGTCGGCGATTTCTGTCAAAAGAGGGGTATTGCGAGCAGCGAACTGTATATCTATATATATATATCATCTATATAGATATATATTACGGTTTTAAAAGTTGACGAGTTGAACATGCGGCTAAAAAGTAGATGATCCGTTTTTTGATCTCCAACTTTCATTATTGGAACCATTAAATTGCTTAAATAATCTTCGAAATCTTCTGGAAAACGAATTGAATTTAGGTCTGATTACATATAACACCCAGATATTTAAAAAAAAATCCGGTAGACGGCGTTCGCGTTTCGCGCCAGGAGGTACTCCTACAGCGTAAATGAATGACATTCTTTATACTTTAATACCGAATCAAGTATACTTTTATGGCATGAGTTCAAAGATTAAACGTTTGAAAATCGAATTTTTGTGTAATTCTTCAGTAATCATTACGAACTTGCCTATTTTTTACTCTGTTCACAAACAAAAATTTAAAATGTCATTCATCCTTCATTCATCTCACTGCTGCAGCTGCGAACCGGTGAACTGTATATAGTGTCGCGTCGCGTATACATCACGCGTACTCCCGATGTATATGAAAACGTGCGCAATCAAAGTGGATAGTTGATCTCCAAATGACTCCAAAACAATGCGTCTGACTTTAAACCTCGGATATACGCAAAAGTCACAAGAACAAAACAAGTCTCTGTCATTTGTTTTCTTCAAAACTATAAAAAAAGTTCATAAGATAGAACATCGCTAGATCGCTACACACGTTGCCTGGTTGTTGCCACAGGTACCTACATATAACGCGCACGGCACGAGATCATATGAGATGGTTTTTTCGTAAACAAAAGGACACCTGAATCACCTGCATAAATAAGGTTATAGGTATAAATACAACGTCGCGCATCGTGTATAACATATCTTGTTATTGTCATTTGGGGGCAGTAAAGCCCCCAATTTTGAACTTGTAAATCAAGAATACAAAGGATTGTAAGCCCTTTTTCGCAAATGTGATTTTGATTTTCTCATCATGGAGGATGAAAAGATCAACTCCGAGACGATGATGACGACGTCAGCGTCGGTTGAATCGAAACCGCTGATGACAACGAGAAGATCGGAAGAACTTGAGTCTTTGAAGAGGATGTCAACAGAAACTGCGCCGGATTCGAAGCCCGCAATGACAACTGTGGAAAAAAGTGAACCTATGGTAGTATCACAAGAAAAATATGAATCAATGACCAAAGAGGATACAGAAGGATCAATAGAAATGGAGACAGAGGAGACAGAAATGGAGCTGACAAGGAAACGAATTATGGAAGAAGAGCTTCAGCCTGTCCTGACCAGGTTACCTTCAGAGGAACCAAGTTGTGGCTCTAATTGTATTCGTATTAATAAAGATCAGGTACTTGTGTAGATTAAACAATATCACTGACACTGAAATACTGAATTGCTATTGATCATAATGAATCATTGTTTATATTTTCAGTTCAAAATTGGTAGGAAACCTGATAATGACGAAGTCATACTCAGCGTATGGATATCTAGAAACCACTGTGTTTTGCATCGCGACAAAAGTAGTGATAACTGGTTTGTCACGAACTTAAGCTCTACTGATACATTGTTAAATGGCAAACTTATACCAAGAAATTCAACTAGTGTTATACAAGAAGGAGATGTTCTACAATTAAGTTTGTCAGATTGTTTTAGGTATAAATTTTTATTTGTCAAGAAGGAACGCAAATGTATCAAGCATCCAAAACTGGAAGCAAACCAATGTGAATTGGGAAATGTTTTGGATAAACAGAGATCATTTGTTGCTTTTCAAGAAAGTGAAAGAAAGGATCTTGAGAAACAGTTGTCTGACAAACAGCTGGAGCAGGAAAGATTAAAGGAAGAATTGGAGAAGCTTTTACAAGATCAGAAGCTCACAGAAACTTGCAACAATGAATTGAACAACCAGATAGCAGAGCTACAAAAGAAGATAGAGGTAGGCAACTCTACAGAATTAGAATTGCAGCAAAAGTATCGAGATTTGCTAGGAAAGTTGGAGGAGGAGAGGCTCAAATTTGAAGAGAAGTTGGCTGAAGAGAAGCAAAAATGGCAACAAGTTTTAAAGGAGACCAAACAGGAGAAGGAAAAATTAGAAATGTCTATGGTGGAGCAAATGGAAGAATTGAGAGAGAAGCTGGAGAAGAAGCAGCAAGAAGAGTGGCAAAAGAAGATTGATAATTTGCTGCTGGAAGAGAAGAATGTTCAATCAAAATTACAAAATGAAAAACAACTATTGGAACAGAAATTAAAACAAATGGAAGTAGAATTGAAACAAAAAGAAGAGCAAGCAAAACTTCAGCAACAGCTGCAACTACAACAACAGGAAGAGCAACGACTACAACTTCAACAACAGCAAGAACAGATAGAACAACAACAGGGTGTGTTATCTTATTTGATTGATGTACTTTTTTCAATTTTTCAATAATAATCCTTTTTAATATTTTCTATTTAATATTTTATAGCAATTATTGCTCAACCTATAGACATACAAAACTGCATCATAGTCGAAATACCAAGCTCGAATAAATTCAACTTAAACAATCCACTTCCTATATTGGAAACTATTGATTTAACAAGTGATGTTGAGGGTACAAGTTCAAGTTCTAAAAATTGCCAGGATGAGGCTGTAATCGACAAAGTCAATAATATAATGGATGAACAACTGACCTGCAGCATATGTTCGGAACTCTTTGTCAGAGCAATGACTCTCAATTGCACACATACTTTCTGTCGGCATTGTATCGATCTGTGGATTCAAAGAAAGCCGCCTAATATGAGTCAACACTGTCCTACTTGTCGTGCTAAAATAGTTTCGATGACACGATCGCTTGTAGTGGATAACTTTATAGAAAAAATGCTGGAAAGCTTAACTCCAGAGGAAATGCAAAAACGAAAACAGCTAATCCAAGAGCGAAGAAGTAATTACTTTGGTTATTGGTTTGCAATTTTTCCTTATATTAAATGAAATATTAATTTCATATTTTTGTTTCAGTATATGCAGCAAAGCATCAGAAAAAAGCTGTCCATACAAAAAGAAAATAAAGTACAAAAAATAAGTAAATCTAAGATGCTAATTTAACTGTTAAATTATTGATATTGAACTTAAGATATAATTGTTTAGCTTTTTTTCACTTTGTACAGAGTATGCTCATTTGTCAATGGTAATTGTTTATGTTAAGAAAAGTGATGTATGTTGTACATGTATATTTCTATTTTTTGATACGTAAATTATAATTTTTTTGTAAATCGCATTTTTCTGTTCTGTCAAAAAAAGGTAATTTTTCAAACACAAAATAGTGTTATGAAATAATATATCTTTCAATAATTTTTGATTAAATTTTTACTGTTGTTTCGGCAGAGTTATACAACGTTAAGTAATGAAGTTCATTAAATTCATTCAATATAGAACAAAACTAATTGTCTTGATTTTTCTTTAAATATCTACTTGTAAAAACAGAGTTAATGCAAAATTTTTTTTAATAAAGAACTTTTTTTATAAAAAAAAGTGTTGAATTTTGTGGAGAGGAGATAAATTTAGGCATAGTTATGTAAATTCTTACACAGGTATATAATATATAATACATTTATTTCGCCAAAGAATCGCATTTCAGCTAATAATATACTTTTTTTCCTCATGAAATTCACATGTTCTGAATGCTATTAGTAATAGGTGAAATACTTTTGTTGTCTTGGCTTGATTGTTTACTCCAAATGTATTTCATACTAGTGGATTGACAACTAATATATGCACTTTTGGGTGAACAGACTCTCCTGTACTGTTTTGCTGTATGTACTCGGTCATTGATGGAGAACTTTATATACATAGTAATTAGAAGGGTAGAAGATTAAAAACAGTGCATGAGCTTCTCGAGCTTCGACAGTGACAGTAGTTTGTAGGCTGTGGTTGCTCTCGTTGTCCAGAAAAGGCTGTTTCACATCTTTTTTTTTGTATATTTATGTGAGTTTTTCCTTATAAAAACTGTGTGTACTTGTGTGTCCATACACATTCCATCTCGTCGAATCTCTCATCGCTTCAATCGATTCGGCAAAATTTGTGTTTGTTTGCAGCGCAAGCCCATTTATCGTAATCTCTATAAAACTTCGGGTTATAAACAACTTGTTTCGTGTGTGATTATTCTCGGAACTCGCAGTGAGCAGCACCAAACAGCCAAATAAAAAACGAATGTAAAATAAGAACTCGATATAATAATCATATAGAAACAGAGATTCTAACACGGCAATACAATAGCGTTTTGGACTTTTCTTTTTTTTTGCGGTATTTGTACAAAAAGAAATATATGTATATAAACTTAATCCCTACCTATAAGATAAATCCGAACATTCTCTTTTTTTCGCGCATCTTACGAATACAGTTACAATAAATATTTACAGAAAAGAAACGCAACGTAACGAAAGTAATAATGAGAGAACTAATACTCGTAGCCGCCACAGTAATTCTCGAGTATTGTAGCGCTAGTCGGAGGCTTCGTAGCTTTTTTAACGTTACACCATCTGTGCGTCGTCGTTATCATCATCTTCGGCAGTCAAGGAATGTCACTGCTGCTCACCGAGGACTCGTCGTCCTCGCTGCTAGAGGAGGCAGACGTCTCTTCAGAGATCATCGCCTCGCCGCCAGCCTCCTGCGGTCGCTGTCCTACGACCTCCTCCTCCTCCTCCTCTTCTTCGTCTTCCTCCTCATCCTCGTCGGTCGTCGACACTTCCAGCGCGACGACTTTTGTGTTACTGCTATTGCTGATAACGTTGATACCGGCCTCGGCGTTGCTCATGCTCGTACACGTCGTTTCCGTGACAGTGTTCGTCAGCGACTGCAACGTCCCAAACAAATCAAGATATGGATTTTTTTTTGTTTTACGTTGAGACGTCAGTTTTTTGATAAGTGTTCTGTAAGGAATAGCAGAAAATGATTTGAGTTACAAGAACTTCATGTTTTCAGATATATACATAGTTCGTGTGCAGTTCTATTATGTCGATGCTAGATTCGATGAGTGAAGGTGGATTTAGAGGTGTGTATATAAAATGAGAGTATTCATTTTCTTTTGCCGCTCGGGTGGTTCACTTTCATTCTTCTTCTTGTGACTTAAATGAATTGTTTATTATGCGTATGATAATAATTTAGAACAGAAATAGTCAGGAAAATAGTAATAAAAAAAAATAAAAATAAAAAATAACGAATAAAAATATATAAACTGTACATTTATTAAAGTAAACACAAATTTACAGCTTTATTACAAACACAGCGTGCGGCCGGAGAATGTGAAATATCGGGCACTATATAACGAACAAAATATAAATTAAAATATTTTTTCTTTAAAAGATCTTACAGCGATCTTTTCTTTGATTAAACTAGCAGATTTCACATTCTCGCAAGAATAAAAATCTACACTCGCCTTAAAAATTACGTGCAAAAATAAACTTCTTATAATATTAATAATACTCGCGTAAAAAAGAACGGAATAAAACCAAATTAAAAAAAAAATGGAAATGAGCAAGCCTCATTTCTCTAATATGCCCGGGTTGTGACGACTAACGACGACTCTACGAAAAGCTCGTGGAC
>UCQR01053705.1:3898-18293 GCA_900474235.1 Cecidostiba semifascia
CCTCTGGAGATCCGAGAAGACAGCCCGCCTCATCATGCCCCGACGTGGTTTACCCCGAGCACTACCTGCCCATGGAAAGCCTAGACTCATGCCTGTTAGTTCGCCAAGACCGGCTTGCATCGCGCTCGGGAAACCTGCTCCGGCGCCTGGACCGCCAAGCTGATGATTGCCGCCGCCTGGACTGGCAACTGTATCAGTGAAGTAAACGGTTATGCGTGAATTTTAGTTCGATGTAATATTTGGAATTGATTTTTAAATGAAAAATTTTTTTTTTTCCTGGCGAGTTTTAAACACGTATTACGTATTTTACCCGATTTTGCGTAAAAGAGAACTAAACGCTTGCAAAAGTGTTACAATTTTCAAAATAAATTAATTTCTTTAATAACTTTCTAATAGCCGAGCTGTTATTCCGTAGTTATCTTACATACCAGTGATTAGAAAAAGCTTGTTGAACGCACCGCCAAAAATTTTCTCATAGTTATGAAGCTATTGCGAAAGAGATACACAAATTCATGAGCGGATGCACCGGACTAACCAAAAACACACTGATGCATCAGGCATCGAAATCAATTGAGCGCGTGTGGTGGGGGGGATCGGTATATAACATAACAAGCGCGCGTCTCTAATTCGCTCCTATATAGACGGTCAATTGAATCCGTTGGCACGCGGCCGATATTGCCAAGCTGAGCATGACGATATCATCGGCCCCGTCGCGATGATATTTCGCCGCACTTGTTGCTCCCTCACGATCCCGTATATATATATGTATACGTGTATACACGCATTGCGTACAGTTGTATATACACCAATACACAGAGACATACACACATACAAAGCTAAATTTTCCCAGCTACTACTCGCATGCACGCAGGCAATATAACGCGCTGCAGCTCCTCTCTGCACTTCATGTGCACTTCATGTCCCGTGCCGGTCTCGCGCCTCCTCTCTATTGTACCTACAAGCGGGAACACACGTGTAGCTACACAGGCCTGTTTAAATCGTCGGCCATCTGTATGTATATACACGTGTATATATGTGTGTTGCACACAAGTGCGTTCGTTCACATATAGGTATACACAGGCGACCCGCAGGGAGGCAAAGTTTCCATTTTCGAATATTGTCGTCATTGCGCGCGCGCGCGCGCGAGGTTATCGCGTTGCCACTATACCACCGAAGCCGCGGTGTAACACGTACGCCGCCGATATTGCCGCTCGAATCTAGTGTTTACGAGATGTATCATGACTTTTGGAACTTTAGCACTCGAGAGCGCAGTTTGGCCCTGCTGTTCTTTTTTTGTCATCCTATTTTTACATGTACAGATGGACGATGTTTTTTTTTTGTTTTGGAGTTCAGAAGTGAGCTTTTTTTCAAATGCTCTGTGATGTGAAGGATTTTTATTTATTTATTTATTTATAAGAGTATAGATATAATACTTCGCATATACGACGGATTTATCTAAATCGAATGATCGGGTCTGGAATCATATCTGACTTTGTCGATCGTCGATGTGCTGTTTGCTTACTGGAAACTGTAATTAAACCGAGTTTACGTTAATTCATTCTTTGATGATCAAATTAAAGGCAGTTACAGCACGAGCGGCCCAAACGCGGCAAGCCTAAAAAGACAGTTTTGGCATATTAGCAAGTGCGACACGCACCGCTATATCTAGACTCGGCGCGTAAATTTTGATGAAGTTTATAGAAAACTGGCCATGCGCCACCTATTTTCGCTAGCCAGAAACAACTAGAGACCGGACAAGTTCAAGCGGTGGGGGATAGGCCAGTTCCGCATTACATACGTGATATTAAAATTAAATTTTCATCAAATGTCTCCCAACATATTATAGGCCGCTTATATCACATATCAAAATCTATATATTAAAATAAAAATCCGAAACAAAAGTAATTTGAGAGACACACGGCGATTATATACCAACCAGTCAAGTAAGGAGCCCTGCAGCCGAGAAGCTGATGCAAAGTGTGATGTGCGTTAGGTGGCAAGTGATGCTGAGGGGGATGATGACCCGGATGAGGCGGATGGTGCGGATGATACGCCGCCGGCCTAGCTATCGGCTTGGCTATGTTGTAACCTGTTGAATTTTGTAAATTGTGCAGAAACGCAGGCAGCGCTCCCGGCGGTATCCCTTGAAAGTGTTCTGCAAGAAGAAAGAGTAACAAAATTTATTACCTCTCTAAAAATAGGTAATATAATATTGTACGCTATTATATATTATAATTAAACTCGTTTATTAGATACTATATATTCTATTTTATCTCTCTCGCGCAGTATATAAGGCTTTATTATTATTCCGAGATATATCCTCAACACACATATTTAGCGCGCAGATGTGCTCGCTTCCTGTGCTCTAAAAAGAGTTAATAGAAGTACACGCCGCGCAGCAGAAGCATATCAAACGAGGCGAATTATAATTTTTTTAATTTCCCCGTCGGAAAGTGAATCCAAGCACAAAGCAAAATAATTTATGAATATACACAGAGGGCTTATATACGCCTCGAGCTTAATATCTAAATTTCCTGACGGGCGGCCGAGCGAGCGTAATTCAGTAACGCGCGCGTATAATACGTCTCAGCCCCCTCCGTAAAGGAGCTTCGCTTCGAACCTCTCTCTACTCTTATTACTCTCTCTCTCTCTCTCTCCCTCGCTCTTCGTGGCTGTTTCAGACCTTGTACACAGCTCGACGCCTTTCGACGACACCGGCAAGCGCGAGAAGATCGTTTTCCAGAATTTCGGGCAATTAATTTTCGCACACCAACAGTGCATTCAGCGCCGAGAGAGAGAGAGAGAGAGTGAGCGAATTGTACGTCTAATTATTTTCCGGCTAACGATTCTATAATTTTGAGAATTGCGAGAGAGAGAGGGTGCGGAAACTTTACGGTACATATACGCGTTCGCCGCGTGAATTTGCATGATTGACATATATCAAAGAAAATATGCGACACGCGCTGTATTCATCCAGTTATGAGATCTTGTTTTTATGTGATGGACCAAGAATACGTTTTTTGATTGCTCTGCTTAATAAAAATGCATTTTTTTTTACTATTTTTATTATTGAACTTTGTTAATTGTTGAAGTTTATTACTTTTCGTCGCGAAATCGCATAATATGTGCTAGTCTTCGCGGCGAGAAATTGAATAGATCGCGCCCGAAAACAAGCAACCAACTGTAAGGCTAGAGTTAGATCTCTCATTACAGTCGATCAAACAACCAATTAGACAACGAATAAAATGATTACCATATCTTTTATAGAGTAAGATTACTGAAACTGGATACAAAGTTAAATGAGATATTTTACCGGCTATCTAATTATAACAATCGTTCCAAAGGATCACATTGTTTTTCGTTAATGAGAAAATTCAAAACATATAATTCTGATTGCATTCATAGTGCAAAGCGCGCAGATGGCTGACGCTATATTAAAACGGAGCGAGAGCTGTGTCAGCTCTATAAACCGCGAACCGTGTCATCAGCAAGAAACCCATTACTTTATTGCCGTTTCGTCATTGCTGTCATATTTTCACTTTACACCCTTCTATATAGTTTACTACGAACAATCGCGGCTTTATCGCATATATACTCGCGTCAACCGCCCTTTACAATGCATTCTCTCTGTCAAAGATTAGATAATTATTTTTAAGCTATACAATTTCACTTGTGTACACGATGACATTAATTTACTCGTTAAAAGAAAAACTATACCGTCGACCTCGATAAACTATATTACAATATTCATGAGAGCGATATACAAAAAGCTCACGGCAATAATTTCAGGCAACTTATTGACAAAGCACTCGACCCCGTCGAAATAAGCCTTATCAAAAAACATTGCCTCGATTCGCGCTCGTTCTACCTAATCAACGATGCTCACGTGTGCACAATGAGCTGACGGACTAAAAAAAAACGGCATTGCAAACCGACAAAGAAGAAACGGCTAAAACCAAACGAAAGCATCCTAAGCAAACATCGCGCAAACTGTATGGGTACATAATAGAGTTGCGTTAATTGGGGCTTCGCTCTCGCGTACGTATATAACACAAGCTGTGAAATCAAAAAGTGGAAGTAGACCGCGACTTACGCGATTCCCATCGATGTCTTTATATATGCGGTTTATGCGCGTACGAGGTTTATAGCGATGCGGTGAATATAATGCGCCAGGGGCGAGACTCTAATCCTTAAGAATAACTCTGAGGAATACGTATAAAGAGGAGAGAAAAGTGACGGAGGCTGAGAAAATGACGATGAAGAGGATCGATCGATCGATTTTTTTTCTTTGCGTGTATGTATGAGTGTGTTTATATTTTATCAGGGATTTCTGATTTACTGATGCGATCTGGAAATGTACTGGAAATTACGAAAACCTGACTAAAATGTATCAGAATCCTACTAGAACTAGGGACAAGATCAAGCTTAATAATTAGATGCCATAACAATCAAGTACAACCACGAATATAAGTGTCCATATACTTTCATTCCACACAGAGTATACACCGCGATGCTCACTTGAAATCGGCCAAATCCCTCACACGACGAGACGCATCGAAGCGAATCGAGACTATATGTATAGAAGAAAAAAAGGATCTCTCATCAGAAAAAGAGGCCACACAACTGTAACAACACAGCCGAGGGCACATCGGATCTCTCTCGGCCGCGAGCATCATCATCCGCGCGTGAATATAAGGGCGGATTTAAAAAGCCGATTCCCCATTCAGTGTTTCCGTTGGATCCGCGCACCAGCGGCTTAACAAAACTACGGCTGATGCAGCTCATTGGTCGTCTGGTTAGGAAAACAACGATAAAACCCGATGAGTATTTTATGGGTTATATACAGCTCGTATAGAGCTCCTGGTCACGTATATACCTCTATACATAATACAATGGCCGAATGTGATGCTCTTCTCGTTATTCTCCCTCAGAGCCTCTTCTCTCTCTCTCTCGTCGGCATTGTGCTCTCTGGTACACACATATACCACGGGCTAAGGTATATATAAGCCTCCATTATTTTATTATTTTCAAACACGTCAGCCTGTAGTACTCGTCCCTTTTTTTAAGCGCGTGTGAGAGAGAGAGAGAGGGGCGTGGCGGCGACTAGCTCTAGACTTGCGGTGGTTGCGACGAGGCAAGGAGAGAGAAAACAATGAGGCTGTGTGTGTGTATATATACGAGCTCTCTCGGACCAACCCCTTTGCGCATGACGCTGTATGTAGGTATATGTATAAGCGAGTCTCTCGGCTCGATTCTTGGCATTCCGGGGATATCGGAGAAATTTTTTTTTTTTCGGTGGTGTGTGTGTGTGTGCTTTGAGGGGATATATGCATATACGGCTTGAATTATGAGGTGGTTATTGTAGTGGGAACCACGGGGATCATCGTTTTGGACTGGATGATTAATTGGGATTTGGTCGTCGGGAGGTGTGGATGGACTACAAGTTTTTTTTTTCTCTTGATCCTGCGACTTTTTTTTTGTTATAGATATAGTGTATTGACAAAGTAACAGATGCACCGGGCTGACTCGTATGGATTATACGCATTGTATAATACTTCCACGATTTAGTTTTCAATAAAAAAAAATATCACCCAAACCGACGTGAAAATAAAATTCGTACACGGCATAGTATATAATCCGTCAAACTATAATTTCTAATAAAGCCCTTTGTCGGCATATCGTTGTTTCAGCCTCTCTCTCTCTCTCTCTCTCTCTCTCTCTCTCTCGCAATAAGTTAATATCTCGTCCTCGCATATATCCGCATCTCCCCATAACAATATCCAGCTCTCTCGTGCGCTTCATATGCCGCGTATATGTATATAATAATATAATGCAATATACATCCGCTGATCATTTTAAACCGTACGCATATGTCCGGCCTCATTATCATCATAACAACAACAGCAGCAGCAGCAGCAGCAGCAGCAACGACAACAGTCCACCCCCGCGCAATATGAATATGCGTATACGCGGTCCGGCATCAGTATATATAGTAGCTCGCAAAATATATAATATACATTTAGCAGCTCTAAAACTCGTGGCGGGGCAGCAAAAGCGCTATCCGAAAACCATTAGACCGGCTGTCGTCGTCGCTGATGCACACATACACAGACAGATGTGTGATATATGTATACCTGGGATATAAGCACAGCAAAACAAACGCGCGTTGCCAATCACTTTTTCGCGCAATTATTTCAGCGCGCATTTCGACATGACGTATAAACAGGAGAGGAAGAGAGGAGGTGGGTGCAGTTGTAACACATGCGGATGGCGGACACCAGGGGGGGAAGCTGCAGTATCGTCGCACACGCACACTCGTTGCGTTTTCTCGTTCCTCTATATTATACTCGTCGTCGGGAGAGAGGAGGATTTCATCGAGTCCCTGTAGCCTCCCACCCCCATATATATATATATATGCATATGCACTCGGGAATTTGGCGTATCCGCACGTGCACCTATTGCAGCAGCAGCAACAGCGGGGCTGTTTTGTGTATATGCATATGCGCTCTCTCTCTCTCGCGCGCGCGCGTCTATGCAAAACGGAACTTTATCGAGTCGTGTCAATCATCGGGGAAAAAAAAACGGAGGCAGCAGCTGGATGATGGGGTTGTATGAAATGTTTCCTCTCTCGCTGTATGTGATATGATGCAACGGAGACGAGAGAGAGAGAGAGTAGACGGAGGTATGTATAATGTGTCGACGTGGAAGCGTGTTATTGCGCTGTAAAAAATGCATGACTCTGTACACTATATGGTAGCGAATTTTGCTTTGAATATATATAGGTATATGTTGTCGAGTAGCTTGATGTTTGTTGTTATATTATAATAGCGTTTAGATATAATAAAGCCAGCGCTCAAAACGATCTGCCAAACTTTCCGCGCGGTATGTCGTGTTGAAAAATAACGCGACTTTTTTTTCAATTTACATAATATCTGCAGCGCGCGACGAGATTGATGGCGCTTGCGCTGGAAATTTTATTGGCAATTCATACGCGCCCTGTGTATATACATAATACTCCAAGCGGAACTACGCGTGAGGTATATGTATATATATATATATACACACAGCATCGGAGAAAGTCATTACACAGAGAGGGCGGTTTTCGTCAATGTTATATTATTCGTTGATGCATCGCAGTCGCACCGTGTGAATTGATTGGAAAAAATTGGGCGGACCGCGACGCTGGCCCGATTGTTCCTGTTGATTTAATCGAAAATTCGCGCGCGCGCGAGCGTCTATAGTATATATACATGTATAGCTATCTCACGGTGTGGCTGCGAATGTATACGCACATTTATACACACATACAGGCTTGTCAATTACTCGACTGCGCGCAGCGTATTTATGGTCATTGAAATTGTTTGATTAAAATGCCGCCTGCGCCGCTGCTGCTGCAGTATAGTCCTTGTTGATGCTTTTTACGATTTTTTAATACGGCGAATAAAAACACACGATTCTGTTTTTGCTTTATTAAAATTTTGACGAATCGTCCGCCGCCGCCACGCGGCTTGTACATATTATCGGGATTACGTCGTTATTTTGTACTGCTGGGATATTATTTTTCCCGTTTATTACATCGGCCACGAACCACCTCTCCGTTATTCAATTATACTCTTTATTCACGGATTATTACGCTGTGAGATCTGCTGGCTTTTATACCGCGCTGACGTTTTTAACGTTGTGTATTATATGTCTATATATATATGCGCCTCCAGCTTTAATTAAATTTATATATTTCGAACGTTGATATGCGCGCGAAATCTGTTACTATAATGTCTGACTTATCAGCGATAATTCCACTCGCTCTCGTGCATATTATATAATACGTTATTTGTTAATTCGTAATACGTATATATAGTTCATCGAAATTATACTGACGGTGATAGATTCAAAAATTAATCTCAATTGCGCGCCTACATAAACAAGCTCCTCTCGGCATAATCAATCCGCACTCGAGCCGATGCGATTAGCAATTTCAAATAGAGACACACACACACACAAGGATGGAGTGCAAGAGACTAATCCTGAGAGTATTCGCGCGGCGAGTATAAGTCATCGGATTCGAAGTATACACACAGTAGAGCTCTACTCTCGTCTAATATTATAGGCAGCAATCATAAGGGCTTAATATTGGGGTGAAGGTAAGTGGCGAACCAGCTGACGCCGGGCAGCAGCAGCAGCAGGCTATACACAGAGAGCGGCCCGAGTTGGCGCGCACGCACGCGAGAAGCAGGCCTCGTGTCTTGAGGGTGTGCGGATGAGATTTAGGGAGCAACGAGAAGTCTGCAGCCGACACTGATTTGTGGCCGAGCTTTGTTTTAACCGAGGTATATGTGTACTATACTCGCGCTCTGATCCTTCTTCTCTCGCTCTATACTCTCTCGGGGGTAAGTATACGTGTGTGCAGGAGAGAGAGAGAGAGAGTGCTGCATAAAAGCCAGTGCGAGAGATGACACTTTTTTTTTAGGGGGAGATATTATGCATCATTTGGAGAAATTGAATCGAGTAGATTATAGTCGTTGCTGCTGCATGGTTTAGGATGTATGGGATGGTTTGGTAATTACTGGGTTATGTTGTCATGAATGCTTGATTGAGATGGATGCTGAGGATTCCTTTGTCAAATATTAGGAGATTGCAGGGTTATTACCATGTAGTTATTGAATTGAATCGTTATTGGGTGTATGTAACCGCGTGTCACTTATGTACGAATAGCTGATTGTTCAACATATCATTGCATAGATTTTTCGGTTATTGAATTGTATTATCTTTTGTCTGTTAATCCTAAACACGAATATTGAAATAGATATTCATCGAGTACGTCGCTAGTAAACATCCATATACTATTTATACTTTTTAAAAATTTTTATTTTCTTCTGTGTATGTTATAGTATATTAAATATTATGATTGATTCAAAATGCTGCAATGATCTTGATGAGTACGTGATTTTGAATTTATTAATGAGCTTACAATAATTTTGTATAAACATCTGTTCATTAATTCTAAATCAAATTAATGAACCTTCTAACTACTGTTCATGACATTGATAAACCTTTTGGACATCAACTTGGTTAGAATTTACTCTTTTGAAAAATTTGGATAAAACAAAAATAGCGATTGTATATTAAGATAACAGATTCCTTGCTTAAAGTTGCAGATTCACTATTGCTGGGCTGTTATATATGCAGAGATCAATGTATTGCAATGATATGGTATAATTCAATTGATCTACTCACTCTGGTAGAAATGCCAATCAAAGTTTAACCAGCTAATTTGAAAATTAATTGAACTAACTGTTATCGTAAATATTGTAGGTGTACCAATTTATTTTTGATAATTAAAATGGCCTACGCAAAGAACGTAGTGCTTCAATGCTTCTCAGTGATTAATCTGTAATCAAGGTATTGTAAAATTTTGCACTCGAATTGTCGGACGGATATGCAAGTATTCAACTCGATTGATCTGGCCACTAATAGAAATGCCAATCAAAGTATATTACCAACTAATTTGAAAATTAATTATTCTGCCCACTGTTATCGCAAACATTACATACCAATGCGAATTTGACGATTAGAATTTTCCTAAAATTAAATTATATACCGCGGCACTCAATGAAATATATTTGACTACAGATGTTCATCTCTCAAAGCGAGATATGAGAAAGTTTAAAGATACAAGACAGAATATAGATTCACAACAAGGAATTACCAGGATTCGGCCGTCGATCATGATTGCCACCAAGGATCGCGTTGACGCTAAACTTGAGCTGTGGTTTTTCCTTCTCCTGGATCCTCCGACAAGCCATACCGCCGCTGCACTGCTCATCACCACAGCTGCATGTCTCCTCGCTGATCCGACTACTTCCATCCAGTCTCTCCACCGAGTCCCTATCCATCCTCGCAGTCACCTCCTGCTGCTGCTGCTGTTGCTGCTGTTGCTGAGAATAAATCTGTTGATGCTGCTGATGCTGACTTCTAACAAATTCAAAACGCTGATGCGGCGGCAATCTCGCAGTGACGTCCTCGTCGCGTTCGGACATGTTATCAAGTTCAGCATCACCTGATCCCCGATCCTCGTCCATCGAATTATTCGAGTCCATAGCCGAGCCAGACCTCGTCTCTATCCGCTCGGACAGCCTCTCCATCGCGCTGAGCCTGTCTATCGCCGAGGCACCGCCGTCACTCGCGTACCTGCTGTCACCGGCTTCCGAGTCCATCAGCACCGAGTTCCTCGAGTCCTTATTCTCCTGGCCATACAGCATACGCTCGCAGTCCTCCGACAGTCTCGATCTGCCCTGTTGTTGCTGCTGAAACTGTTGCTGCTGTTGCTGATCGGATCGTCTATCCGATTCACGTTGCTGGTGATCTGACAGTCGGTTATTGGACTGCTGGATGCGGGCGAGGTTCTCGGCAACAGCGGACTCGCGCTCGCGCTGACGTGCCACCAGACTGGCCGCCCAGTTCAAGGTCAGACTTGTGAGATCGGCAGCACCGGTGCTCGACTTACTCTGGAGCAGGTTCTCCATGAGGAAGGACGGCGAGGCCATTGCGCTCTGCTGCAGATTCTTCAGCATAGCCGCCGACGAGGGAAACATATCATACACGAGCACGAGAGCTGCTGATATGCACTGCGTACTCTCGGAAGCGCACTTTTAATACCGATCGGTATTACTTACTCACTACTGTTCTGCATGTTGATGCATATACGATATTGTTCTCTGACCTGCGTTGTTGGTTTTATTATATTTATGCACTTGTCACTTGTATCTCATACGACATCGCGTTTACCGACAGTTATTCTATTATCAAATGGTAAAATGTCACTGGTATAATGTACACAATATATCTACCGGGAAAACTGGAGCATCACATCAGGACGCATGATCGACGGATCCGCGCGTGTCACGTCAGAGTTTCGCACGACACGCGAGGCTTGACTATTGTACATGTATACACACATTCACGGAGCTATATATGACGTTCTCTCTCTCTCTCTGTGACACACACAGCGTGCGTGTGCCGGGCAACTGCAGCCCTCGAATGATCTGCCTCGGCTTGCCGAGCCCTGTACACGCGAGATCTCCCCATTCCTTCCTTCCCTGACATCCCCCCACCCTTGACGGCTAAACTGTGGCGCTGCAGCCACCCCTTCTCTCTCAGCAGTAGCAGCAGCAGCAGCAGCCCCCTCGAGAGAATATCAGAGCTATACTGCTACTACCCTCTCTCTCTCTCTCTCTCTCTCTCTCTGTGGACTTCTTTTTAGCACTAGTGCAAATAGACAGGCTCGGGGATACACCGGAGCGCTGATGGCAAACATTATAAATATTTGAATACGTAGGCGTGAGATGTACTGGATCTTGTTGGGATCCGTAGGTCTGGATTATTATTTGCTTTATGGGGATTTTTACATTGTGATGTGTGACACTGATATATGCCAGTTCATGTCGAAGGCTGTCGGGTTTAATATTCAAAAATATGTGGTAGCCGTAAAAATAATCGGAAACATTTTTACTGTCTTGGTACAGGGACAATAGAAAATAAGTAATCGTTACTGAGTAAATCAATTCTATAAAGGAAAACATTTACAATCGATCATCCCACACATAAAACAAAGATATAATTCCATTCCCCGTCCAGTATTTCCTCTCCATATATACACACGACGCGTCTTCATCCGCACACTATCTCAGTATATACCGTCGCGCTGCACCTATATAACGTTATAATACCCGCACAGAGAGTAGGTCCTTCTTATACATGTAGGTGAGATAATACACAGCTTGAGTCGAGCAATTCGGGGTCCGCAGTTCTGTATAGCTGGTTATACTCCCTCCTCTCTCTCTCTCTTTCTCCTCGGTAATGCCGTAATAAAATCATACTCCCATCAAAGGGTGCTGCACAGCCCCTTAAAGGGGAAATCCAGCTCTCTGTCCCTCTTAGATGAGGTATAGTGGTGGGGATCCCGTCGCGAAAAAAAGAAGCTAAAGAGTGTGCATATAGCGGCCGTGCTCGCCGGCATTCCTTTGGTCCGAGCGATTGGATTTTATTTGACGGCGCGCAGCTGCAGCCGGCCAATCCTCGCCGAGTAGGGGATGGAGTTGGCTCCGCCCAGAGTCGCGATTCTAGTGGGGGGGAATTGTATATACGTGTAGGGTGAAGTATATATGTATGTGTATGTGAAAGGGTGCGCAAAGAGAGCTAAGAGTGGGTGGGATGGAGAGAGAGAGAGAGGAAAGGGGTCCGCTACACCCTTATCAACTTTATTATCTCCACACCGCCTACCGCCTATATCTACTGCGGCTGCTGCTGCTGCTGCTGGTCTGTGTGTGTATATATGTGGGAGTGAATAAAAGAGGGAGAGAGAGGCTGCGAGATTCACGAGCATCGCGGCCGATTCAGAGCTGATGTGCAGTTTGATCGACTCGAGCTGATTCTGGGATTTGGAGGCTATATACTCTGGCTCGTGCTGGCATGTGAAAGATTCGCTTACCGATAGCTCTGAGCTATTTTCAACTCGTATGCATGGCTTTGGATATATTAGATGCTTCGTTCTTGAAGTGTATTGCAAATTTTATGTATGCACGATCGCAGGATCTTCTTCTTTTTAATCGTTTGTATACCGAAATTGTTATCTAGTTCCCAGATTGAAGTTTTACTTTTACTTTGTAAAATCTTTTCATGCACAAATATACAAGTAGATAAGCAATAGGTACAGTCAGACCAATCCTCCTCATAACGTTTATTTATCTTTATCCCGCATTAGTGACTTAAGAACACCGAGCAAAAAGTAATTTCCATTAAAATCTGTTTAAAAAAAAAGAAAATCTTCCCCCCTCGACAATCGTAAAAGCCAAGCATTATATCTGATACCACCGCTCCCGCAGCATCAACGCCGAGACAATATAGCAACGATAAGCTCGTAAAGACGAGATAAAAAGAAAGGGGTAGAAAATGACATCATGAATAAAAATATACAGACATCCGTCGCGGATCCAATTAAAAAGTCTGAAAAGCATCGCGGTAGCTTTGCCCCGTCGTAAAAAAAAAGCTGGAGAGAGAGAGAGAGAGAGAGAATCTTGTAAAGCCATATATAAGAAGACAATTTTCCGCGCCGACGGTCCCAGCACAAGTAATTCAAAGGGAAATCTCGGAAAAGTGCAGCAGCATCAGCCCTCGTTATCGCATCATATCCACAACAATAATAATATAAGCTCGCGCTCGACTGTATACACAAAAGAGGCCGCGAGAGACGAAGTAGGCGGCGCATCTCTGCAACAGTCAGTGTAGAGAGAGCATAAACCTCTTTCTCTCTTGCTCTCGCGTATTATACCGAAGCTGCTGCTACTGCTGCTGCAGTTATATAATAATAGAAAAGAGAACGCGGAGAATAAACGGACGGCTCTCTCTCTCTCTCTCTCAACTCTGCTACGCCCTCCCAACCTATATACCCTCTACGGAGCTCTATATACGACAACACACAATGTCGGCGTTATTACCCGTAATGCGCACATAATTGATATACCTCGCACGCGAAAGTCCGCCGGAGAGAGCACTTTCATAAAGCCATCGCTATATTACCACCGCTCTGCAATGTGTGCGTGCTTGCAAGCTCGGCGCTCGGAGCTTTTTCTTGTGTGCGAAAGTGCGAGAGAGAGATGATGCACGTGGGGGGTCGCGTATACTCGGTGCAAACCAACCAACAGGAGCGAGGGAAACCCCTACCCTCGAGGAGTCGCGACCCGACACGCCCACTCCCTCGTCCTTCTCTCTTACTCTTGATGGTTTTGCGAGTGAGAGAGAGAGAGAGAGAGAGAGAGGGAGAGAGAGAGGGATCTCGCGACTTATCAGCCGGCAAGCGAATAGCGCGGGGGGAAGAGGAGGTGAGTCAAGACTTGCGCGCGCTCGAGGAGAATGGATGAGCATCAGCGCTGCGGGACGATGTTGTACTTTTCTTCTTTATTGATCAATCGGGACAGAGCTGATGCGGCTCTGCATCAGATAAATGGCCAATGACTCGTGGATCTCACGGAGCTTTTGCTTCTTTTGATGCTGAATCTGTAAGATTTTTTGACGGAATTATATTATATATCGGCGTAATTATTATATCTTCCCGAATTAAAAGCGAAAAGTGAGCGTGAAGAGGGGGGCAAGGAAATAAAGTATGATATATAGGAGGAGCAGGAGGAGGAGGAGGAGAGAAATCGGGCAGAGTGAAAAAAATTGCGGGGGTGCGAGAAAGAGAGCAAGAAAAAACGATTGAGTAATATATAGGAGAGACGGCCGGATTGTAGAGGGTGTGGAGGAGAAGAGGAAAAAAATAATGAAATGAACATCGGCGCGTGTGGAATCGGGAATTATTATAAGAGCGAGAGAACGAGAGAGAGAGAGAGAGAGAGAG
>UCQR01053753.1:4926-17448 GCA_900474235.1 Cecidostiba semifascia
GTATAGCTCCGTGAACGTAGTATGTAAGAATGGATGAACAAATGTTTTCTTAACGTTATTCCGTTGATTATGATATATTTTTTGTTTTACCCAATATTAATAAAAAAAAAAAAATTTAATTTCGATGAAGCGTAGACACGCTCTAAGAAAATTACACCGATTCTTATAAAATAAATTTGTAAAATTTAGGAAGAAATCGGTGATTTTGATGTTTCTCTTATTCTGAATTGCAGAGCGCAACAAACTCACAGACGATGGACAGGACGCGGAGGAGTTTACGGAAGACGGCCCTGTCGTTATTGCTGCCGTTGTTTTTGTTGGCAGTGAGTACACACGAAAATTATTTTTTAAAACAGCGCTATGTTAATCACCAATGTATCCGCTTACTTTGTCAACCAACTTCAACAAGTGTTTTTAAATTTCAAAAAAGAAATATAACTCGAATTTCATAAATTTATCCAATTCAAAAAATGACCAAGTCATACACACATAGCTAAATATTACTAATTAATCGTCGTGCATCGTTAACGCGCTAATTAAAAAAAATCTACGATCGCGATCGTTAACTCCAATTAACTTAATAAATTCTATCAAGCCGAGTCTTGAGTCGGCTCATAAATCATTGAACGGCAGCAGCATAACCATCGAGATGAAGAAGGAAACGGGCGTGAATGAGCTGAAAAACGCGGTGCACCATTGCGAATGACATAATTTGATACCGGCGGCGTTGAGACGAGAGAAAAAGATGGCAAGAAATGAAGTATCCTTGACTCGCTGTTGATTGTCCTGTATAACGAAGTCGTGTGTTGGAAAATATATAAGGAGGGTTTATAGCGTTGAAAATCGCTTCGGTCATTGTTTGACTCAAAAAGATTTTCACTTTATATACTGGGGTCTACTGTGGGTTGTCCGACCGAACGATCTGTTACCACTGAAGCATGTGAACTAGTTGCGATTCTTTTTTTTTCTTCATCTAATCAAATACATAACTCGTGCAGTGCTGAACATGTTAACTCTAGCTTGAAATAAACGGTTGCATAAATTATCTAGCGGATCGTGCGTTGCATTTAGCGAAAAGCTGAATAATCGCGGCGAATGTATATAAAATGTACACGTATATACAGGTAATATCGCTTCCGCTCTTACAGGTGACTAATAAATTTCCAGCTTTCTAAATACTTGTAACTTGTAACCCACTTCGAGCGCGTGGAAGCGAGAAAAATTTCGTCCTCGTAAATTCTCATCACGTTTAATCGGCATAACTAACGAATTTTACATGTATACACATCCTTTTTAATAAATTCGCCGTTTCTTTTGCGTATGCGCTTGTTTCGAAGACGCACACGTATATACTAAATGTGGGTAACGATTTGTTCTACAAAGTTATGTGAAATCTCTCGAAACCAGGTTATGTTTGCATGCTTTTTTTTCCTTCCAGCTTTGAATCGGATCCTCTTCACATGTGTTTGTGTGTCTATATACATAAAAAGTCTTGCGCATATACGGGTATAACAGTTGTTCTCTCGTGTATAATCTATTATTTATCTTTGGCATTGTGTTCCGATCGTTTCATACACCTGCGTGTATAAAATTTATAGTTCCACACCGCGAGAGTTACGGAAGATTAAATCGAACGTTATATATTTTCAGTTAAAAAAAAAAAAAAAGAAAAACATATATAGGCTAATGCAGCAGATTAACTCGTTCATCGTGATGTATACTCGATCGGCATCGTATCAGGCGGTTTATAAACTCATATATATCCGAAGGATTTCTATGGCAAAAATGTTACTGCCAGTGAAAGCATACCGGCCAAAGTATTTCTTGCTCTATTGCAAAGCAAATCGAGCGTAAATAACAGATCTTCTATTATCCTGCATTGGTATATATTATATACAACCGCGTACGGAAAACATTCCTTCTCACTTTACTATATGACCAGCCATATCACAATGGCTCATAATACTCGTATACTTATTTCATATAAAAATCTTCCGAATTCTCTCTCTCTCTCTCTCTCTCTCAAAAAAAGAACCCCAACAATTTTAATCAACTCCTCGGAATTTACAAGTCAGCGCTGTAGCATCCGAGGCATTTCCATTTTTTTTCCGCAAGTATATAAAAGATTCGATTCATGCACCTGCAGTGTGGAACTTCCCCCGATCGTGCGGCCACTGAAGGGTAACGGGCAAGGACGCCGCTTACATATCCGTACATACACATACACGTATCTATAGATGCAAGACGTTTCGGTGTCGGTTGCACACATACACACACACACACGTGTATATATACATATCGCTGCGCTCCGCGGAGCGACGATAGTAGGTCACTGCGCCGGACGCGCTCTGGCCCCTTTCCTTGGGCTCCGCTTAAAAACTTCTCTCTCGCTCGGTTGCTATATACTATACACTATACCGCGCTCGGCAATCGGACTGCTTTTTCTCTCTCTCTCTCTCTCTTTCGCGGCTTTCTTTCTTGGGAATAAGAGAGAAGAAGCGGCTGCGTATATATGTGTATATATACGCGGTAGGTATTACCAGACGCGCGAGCGATAGATGCGTCGTTGTCGCGCGCAACGCGTAAATGGTAAGAGGAGCGAGCGCGCTTCTGGACTCGTTTCTTCTTCTTTTTTTTTTTTTATATCGTCGTTACCGGCGAGAAGCTTTTTGTCGTCGCCGGGTGTGAGGTATATAGGTATGCGAGGGAAGAGAAAAAAGGTCGATGAGATACGGTGATGGGGTTTACTTTAGAGGGTCCTCTATACGTTTTGAAAAAAAAGAAAAAAAAGTGCTTTTATACTGATATATTATTCAGCGTTAACCATTCAATTAAAAAAAAAAATGGTTAAAATTTGAGGAAATAAACACACGCGCACCTGCCGCTTCACACCGCCAGACACATCAAGCGGCGCATCATCATCACGCACACACCTAATACCGTGTGTGTCTCGAGTTTTCTCGAGATCCTCTCGCGTAAACAAGCGCTTCTTTCTCTCTCTCTCTCTCTTTCTCTCTGATGTCTCGGCGATGCGACACATTTAGAGTAATCGGCGCGTGTTCCCGTTCCCCGTTAGAAAGCGCGCGCCCCGCCAAATTGATTGCTCGGCTTGCTCTCTTGTCGCCAATTAAAATAACTTATCAATCACCTCAGCACTAGAGAGAGAGAGAGAAGCTGTATACGGATTCGCGCTCTTGGATATATATGATGATTAATGCAAAGAGGATCTTATATATAGGATTCGAAGTGGCCTGGGAAGAAGGAACGCACGTGCGCGTGGATGTGTGCGCGCTTCATTGATGGAGTATACCGTTGCTTACGAGAGAGATTCGTAAGCAGCTCTTGACACCTCGTAGAGAAAGAGAGAAAAGAGCCTGTGTGGGTGTGTGTGTACTTTGATCTTCTCGAGTGTGTTTGGCACTTTTTTTGTATTCAACGGGACCTTGAATTGATTGAGAGAATTTTGAGAACAAATATAATTGTATAATTTATTATTTTAAACTATATACTACACTTATTACCGGTTAAAATGTCTGTATAATGGACTAATAATAAGCAAGAAGCTTAACAGCCGGAAACAAGGTAGCAATCTAGCAATTCCGATAATGAAACTATCCTCTTTCTCTCTCTCTTACAGTATACGACAGAGCCGTCAGCCGGAGACGAGCCGTAAAAACGATTGTCGCGCCGTCGGCTATATAACGAAGTGGAGGCGGCGTTGTCGTCTCAGCTCTATCGTGCGGCTATAGTATAATCTTGCGGGACGCCGCAAAATCATCGTCCGCGTCGCTCGGCTCTCTCTCGTTCCACCTGCTTAGGCACGACACAACGCGAAAAACGAAAGTGTGCGGCGCGTTTAGTGTCCGAAAAGCTTGTTTATAGCGGGAGGAGGAACCAAGACTTTCTTGCTTTCTTTTTCGTACGGAATATATATGTACCAAGTATAGTTGAGTTCGATATTATACGTATACACCGATGCGAGAATTAATAAAACCGGCGCGCGCATTTAGATTTGATCTCACGCTCTCCGCGCGCGCGGTTAAGAGGGATGCGCCGACGAGAATTCTTGGTTTCTCTTATTTGGGAGCAAAAAATTCGTGAATTATTAACTCGAAAGGACAGCTATACGGTTCGTCAAACGGTTGCACCGCTGTACTAATTTGCATTCGAATTTGGTAAATTATAACGCGTTTGATAAAAAGAAAAAGAAAAGCAAACGGATCCAATTATATCTCGATAAGCTCGGTTCATTAGCGAAGTAATTAAAGCTGTATACTCATCACCGCATATACAAACAGTTCATCATTCACACGTATACATCTATACACTCCATCAATATGCGGCGTCAAAAGATTTCGGCCGATTTGATTATGCAAAGCGCGCGCTTAATACCCGTACTAATACACTATACATACACATATACAATGCGGAACCACATCACGTGCCTCTCCTCTCGTCCAATTAAAAATTAACCTCGAATCGAAGCCCGTCGACTCCCAGCCTGATTCTCACGAGCAAGCATGTAAACATTGCATACACACGTGCGCCGCATTACAATACAAGTCGGCGGCGCGCATCTCTTTCCTAATTAGCCGGAAAAACGCTTCCGCAAAAAAAAAAAAAGAAAGAAAAAGAATCCGGGGCGAATGGCCTCGCGCGACAGTTTCCCCACCTTCTTCATATGTGTCTCTGCTATGCAGCTCTCTAGGACGTGTAATAGGAGAGTCGGTTGACGGGTTGAGCGCTCTACTTTTTCTCAGGGAAGAAGAAGAAGAAGCTGCCTATATGGTGTGCAGCGACGACATCGTTCCCGATTTTCTCTCGAGAGATATCCACTCGGAGTATAGCTTCCATAATATATCCCATAGCAGGAGGTTAAGAGAGAGAGAGAGGGAAGCGGGTCGAGCGGGAGGAGATTTTATCGAAATTCCAATGTATGTATGTGTGTGTGTGTGTGTATGGGACTCCCCAGGGGCAGAGCCGGACTTCGATTTTGCCGTACTTGGCGCTGAAAGCTTGGGCGCAGACTTGGTTAGTGTGTATATATAGGGAGAGAGTTGCGCGCACTGTGTCTCCTCTGATGGATAGATCCACTTCCGGCTATTAAGCTGACGTTTATTTTAGAGTGTAGGACATATAACTATCCGGAAGGTTATATCGAGCTCGATAAGAAGGATATCACGTTTTTTTTTTCAATGAATTATTATTATTATTATTATTATTATTTTTATTATTATTATTATTATCGTAGCGCGACTTTTATAGCTGCGAGATTATGAAATCGTATACAGATAAAATAAGATAATATATAAACTCTCTGGGGATTAATCATTCATTTAAACGTGCTGTATTTAGACGCATTCCAAACGCCGGCTTTTGAAAAATCCACTGCACGATAAGGTGAAGGTCTCTCTCTCTCATGATATTCCCGTAAGACCGGTGTGCTGTAGCCGCGGTGACGGCGCTTCCGCGTAAACGCGACCTTTTACTGCAGTCGGCGTTGCGCTTATGTCACGCGGGTCAATGCCGTTCTTTTCGTGTATATATATGTAAGAGTAGCGCCGGTCCCGGTTTTACAGTTACACGCCAAGGTTGTGCACAGGTGCGTCGGGACGTTTGATGTTACGTCAAATTGGCTTTTTTCGAGAATTTGGAGCTGTTTTATTGCGAGTAGTTCTCGGGAATCCGACGGGAAAGCTTTATTATAATCGATTTTATACAAATAATGTGTATTTCAAATTGGAAAGCAGAAAAATTACGACGATATTTTAAACGATATAAAGTAATGTATAAATGTTTACACGATCGTATATATGCCGTCATTACTCCATCGGCTACCGGTATCATCATCGCGAAAATCTCAGTCTCACATACGCATATACAAAAACGAGAAAATTACATTTGCATAAATATACCAACCTCTCAGCGAACGAATCACAAACCGCAAACCAACTCTCCCGCGCCCATCGGTAATTCATCTCTTACACACATATGTATACTAATCGCATATAAAACTCGCTTATAAACGTACGCAGCATCAGCGTCGAAAAGTATACACACACTTGCGCGTGTTAAACTGCTCGCAGAATTTTCAATGCGAAATTTCCGCGAAACGCGCGCGCTCTCGGCAATTACCGCAATTATTTCTTTCTTCGAGTTTCTCCCGACGCTCGTGCGCGCGCATGTATACGTGTGTGTGTGTGTACGCGCTGCCCGGTAACCCAGAAAAGCCGCGGCGTCAGAAGAAGCGGCAGCTGTGTGTGTGCACCGCAGAAACCGCCTTGAGGCGATATCGCGACCGGCCACTTCTTCTTCTTCTACTTCTATATATACCTATACTGGTTGCGGAGAGAGAGAGAGAGAGAGAGAGAAAAAAAGAGCAAACATAGAGAACGTCGCCGGTGTGTTAACTCCTTCGTTGTGAACCTATACCGTAGCTATGTATATATATAGAGGGGGTAAAAACGCCGAGCGTAAATTGGCAAATTTGTTATCCATTATCCGCGTTATCTCGTTACGTGAATTTAGCGCGGCTAATTTTCGCAAGCGGACGCTGCAGCCAGGGATTTATCGTTGTTTACGGCGCGTAAACTTTTTCGATTTCTGCTCTTGCGCGCTAGTGGTAATACTGCTGCATTGTATTAGCACACTTTGTAATCATGAGTTATTCGAAAAATTTTTTATCGCTACTTCGCGAGTATGGGTTCAAGTTCGCTGTGTATTATAACGTGTATATGATGAATTGGCCGCATGTATAATGAAGTTGAAATATTTTTATCGCGAATAAGCATCGACGTAATTGTTAACGGTACTACTACTGAGGAAGCTTTGTCGAATCATCAGGAGGAGTTAATGAAAAATCTCAAACTTTCCCGCCGCTCTTGCTCGAGTGTCGTATCAACTCGTTCATCTTCATTCCTGCGACGCCCTCTCGGCTGTAGCACTTGTTCTCGCGCTACCTACTCGTATAAACCGGAAACAAGCCGCGGCCAGTGCCATCAGGCACGAGATCGTTGCGGCGCGCATTGTTTCTTCGAAATTATAACGTCACACGGTTGCAGCGCGCACACCTTGTGCAATATCGCGATCCGTGGAACGACGTTGTAATATCGTCTCGTAACATCACGAATCTTATAGTTCCGTTATTCTTCTGAGTTGTCGCTTTTTCGGGACCCGCTCGACAGCATAACGCCTTACGGCTTTAATTGCGTTTGTTACGTCACACTCGTCGTCTCGTGCTTTGTTATGTCACTTGTCGTCGTCGTCGTTTTTTTTCTCTTCAAATTGAGCGATGCATTTTTAATTTATTACAATGATGCCTGATGCTTATTATATCTATAACGCGAATATTTCTTTCCAGAGCACAAATGGCGAAGCACCACTGGTGGACAGTAGCGCGTTACCGCTCGAGCATCGCTCGGTCTACGGACCCCCAGCTCAATACGGTGCACCAGGAGGCTCTCACGGAGGGGCCGAGGAAAACTGGCCACTCGCCTCTCCCGACACGCCCCAGATCAAGCATCTGCAGGTACAATGCGAGAAGACTCACATGCGCGTCAACATCGAGTTCGATCGTCCTTTCTACGGGATGATCTTCAGCAAGGGATTCTACTCGGATCCTCATTGCGTTCATCTGAAACCCGGCACTGGTCACCTCAGTGCCACCTTTGAGATCTTCCTCAACTCCTGCGGTATGAGCTCCTCGGCGAACCACAATGTCGCGCCCTATGGTTCGCCCACGCCCTCGGGTAGCTACGTCGAGAACACCATCATCATCCAGTATGATCCTTACGTCCAGGAGGTCTGGGATCAGGCGAGGAAGCTCAGGTGCACCTGGTACGACTTCTACGAGAAGGCCGTCACTTTCAGACCGTTCCAGGTCGACATGCTGCATGCAGTTACGGCCAACTTCCTCGGTGACAATCTTCAGTGCTGGATGCAGATCCAGGTCGGCAAAGGACCCTGGGCCTCCGAGGTGTCCGGTATAGTCAAGATTGGACAGACTATGACGATGGTCCTAGCGATCAAGGACGACGAGAACAAGTTCGACATGCTCGTGAGGAATTGCGTCGCTCACGACGGAAAGAGGGCGCCTATCCAGCTGGTCGACCAGTATGGATGCGTTGTCAGGCCCAAGATCATGTCCAGGTAAATTGACTCACTTTGGTTATATTATATACAACGAGAGTATGAACTGCAGTGCATATTTTGCTAACCCCTCGTTCTCCAAACAGGTTCCAGAAGATCAAGAACTTTGGACCGAGTGCCTCGGTGGTGAGCTTCGCCTACTTCCAGGCCTTCAAGTTCCCCGACAGCATGAACGTGCACTTCCAGTGCGTCATTCAGGTCTGCCGCTACAACTGCCCCGAGCCCAAGTGCGGACATCCGGGTCTCGAATACGGCGCTGCTTCCAACTCCATCTCCTCCGAGTACGGAGCACCAGTTCATCAGGGTCTCTCCTCCGAGTACGGCGCACCTCCGGTACCCGAGTACGGAATCCCACCAGCCTACCCTGATCCTCGTCATCCAAGTGGACCGGCTGGAGCATACAGGTACATATAATCACTCGATTGATCAGTCAGTTGATAAAAATAAACACACTCGTGTACTAACACCGAAAAATCAATCGACTTCCACAGCGAGCCGAGTCCCGACGTAGTACCAGCCCCGCAAGCTCAGACCTCGTCATCATCACCAAGCTCGACGTCGACGGGTAACGAAGCCACAGCCAGCAGTAGTGCACCCCAGCAATCATCCCAGCAGCAGCAGCAGCAACAGCAACAACAACAACAACAACAGGACAGCATCCACCTGCCACCCCCTCCTCTACCCGGACATCCCGCAGCCGCTTATCAGACCGTCAAGAGGAAGGGAACCGTTGGCAGCGACGAGCTCGAAGGTAATCTCGCAACGCTCGGCGGAAGGCCGAGGTCCGTCGAGGGACTCCCCGCTGAACTCCGTGGCGCTAGGAGACGAAGGAACGTCATCGCTGCTGACGAGGACGACGAGAACGAGGTACTTTATTCAATTTCCCATTCAATCGCTCGTCCTATTCAAAGCCGGTAAATCCTTGTGAAATACAACTGATTGCGTGTCTTATTCTCCACAGAGCTTCTTCCATACGGTGACGCTCGTCACCTCGCACGTCTACAAGCGCGCAGCCCAAGAGATGACGGACGTCAACACCTCGCGAATAATCCAAGTGGTAGCTCCCGGCGACGTGAACTTCGCCCTGGGCAACACGAGCTCCGACAACGACACAACCGTCGTGATTCAGGACGCATCGTCGAGCAGTGACCCTGAGACCATCTGCATGTCGCTGCCGGGTTTCGTCGGTGGCCTCGTCATGCTACTGCTCGTCATCGTCGTCGCTTCTCTCGTTGCCGCGTTCCTCTTCGTGCGCGTTCGTGCCGTCGATCGTAAGAACGCCGGAATCAGTTTGGGCTTTGCTCATCCGGCTTACGTCACCGAGAATCCCGAGCTCGTCAAGGTCGCCAACTGAACGACACCAGCTTAAAGCTCGACTTTTGTGTTGACTCTTGTTTTAAAGCAGCAGCGACGATCAAAGAGAGAGAGAGAGACAGAGATAAACGACGACGACGGTGGTAGTCACAACCAGTCCAATTTCGTCGGCTGTCGCTGATTGTTCCGTCGTTGTCGTACGACGGGGCCATATGCTAAATACACCCCGATTCGATTCGATCTTTCGATGTTTCACGTTACTGATGTAAACGTTCGTAAATCTTTCTCTCTCCCTCTATCTCTCCCGCGTATAAACGTATCTTCTCCTACACATCCCTCTCTCCCTCTCTCTCTCTTTTCACTCTGTCTCTCGCGGCAGCTCAGTCACACGCTCTATACGATTTCCCTCTGAGCTTCTTGTAGCGAGGGGATGATATGGTATATCACACATGCCAGGGGGATGATAACGATGATAATAATTGGGGGTCGAGTCCAAACCGTAGAGGATCTGCGTATATTCGCTTGCGGGGATCGATATTCTCACCGTATAGATTCACAATACGGAGATATTATTATCCGGCTTCGACGTAGTTTCGGAGATATATCCTGATGATAAACAATTCGGTCCGGCAAAACGAATATATAATCGCTCCGCGTTAAACGACCGACAAAGACTGACATCGGTTTTCACTCCTCGAGAAGCTCGGAGAGAAGGAGTCGTTGAGCCCTTTCCTCTCGTTGACGAGAAAGAGAAAGAAAAAAGGCTCGCACATCTCCGTCTGATCCTTTCAGGTGTGACGCTCCGATGACGTAGTCGCTGTGTAAATATTGGAGAGAAACTCGTGGGGAGAGACGGAGATTCGTTGACAGAGAGAAAGAGAGAGAGAGAGAGAGAGAGAGAGAGAAGCTCGAGAAGACAAAAAAAAGAAGAAGGATGAAAAAAGATGAGAGAGAGAGAGAGCTTGAGGAGCACTCGCGGTGTACATATTTTTTTTGCTGAGGAATGCGAGGCGCGGACAGGTGTCGGTGCTCCTCAAGGCTGAGAAACTTGCATATGTTATATATTATACATAGCCCGTAACTTTTTTCTAATTGTATTGTCGTTTGTTTGTTTGTTTTTATTTTTCTTCAAGTCATCAACGAGCGTAATACACACGCGTATGCGTGCGCGCGCGCGCGACTTGTTAGTACACTCGTACTCTATATACTTGATCTATCTCTCAACATCATCGACTCCTATATACGTATATACTGTACGCGTATATTTATGATTGTGTATCGAATACCGAAGAAACACTCGTCCGATATATCGCATCGCGGATTTAGTGTACGCAGACCTATTATTATAGTCTTGGATATATAATTGTAATGTATATTTTTTTATATATAATAGCTGCTACTACTTATAATGGAGGTAGGCTTTGTGGTTTGGTCGACTGATGATGAATCTCGGATATAAACCAGTGTTCTTATAGCTCAAGTTTTCGATAACTCACACACTGCGACCGGTCTGCGCTCACTGCCTCCGCGAACCGTTTCATTGTTTGTATTTAATTTCGACGAGTGACGACGCGTGCTTCGTGCAATTATTATATACATTGTAGTCCCTTTACACCTTTATACCGCCCCCCCCTGTCCCCAATCATTTTATCATCGTCCTCATTTGCCATCGAACGTCGCTCTAATCCAGCGACGTAGTCTCTCTTCCCTTTTTCCTGTATACATAAATATTTATTTTCTATTTAAATTAAAATTAACGAAAGAAAGAAATTAATGAAATCACGTTACCTCAGCGCCTCCTTATATCGTTGTACCCCATGCATCATCGCCACCTTTATCTTTCATGCCTTCCTAATAATATAGGCACACTTTTCCTCTTTCGCGTCTAATCTAAAGACACTAATGCGCACTAACCTTAACTTATTGCTCTATCCCCCCTCTCGACTGCCCTTTCTTTTATCATTCATTTTTTCTCCTCCCCTCCCCCCGCCCCCCCATCGATCTGCGAAACATTCTCGCGATGCAAGAATGTAATTTACGTACGTGTCTTTTGAGCACACGGCCCTAACACGATATTATCGTATTATAAAATAATACCGCAAATACGATCAAAAGATAATATTGTATAAGGATTTTTCATGATTATACGAATTATATACTACTTTTTATTTATATAAAACTAATCGTTTATGTTCTTTCTTTATTATACCTGGTCCTCTAGTACATAAATAAGCTCATTGAAACTATACCTTTAAGGAAAACATAAATCGCAGACAGTGAGTTCTGTGTGTATTATGTAGAAAAACCGCAAAACAACGTGGTCGTAAATAAGTACAAAACTCGTGATTACTAGACTAGATCCGAAAGCCACGACGAGTGTGAAGGGCATTAAAATGAATTATTACCGTGTAAAGAAGAGAATGTATAAAAGCGAAGCTAGCACGAGCTTTACGCAAACTTCTATCTCAAAGTATACGAGCCAAAGCCGCGCGCGAAATCAAGAGGGATGAAGGCGAAGATGAGGGAAGAGCCGGATGAATAATAAATCAAGCGAGTCCTCTTTATCGAAACACATAAAGCTCGAGAACTGCTATATAGGCCCTTTCATAGAGTCATGAAAATTACTCACATTATTGTGGCTTCTCACGATGACGTGTCCAGTTCGCTTCTCAGCAATATTATTATTAATATTATTTCGAATTTTTCCCCTTAATATATAATTTTCTCTCTAATAATACACGACGTATAAAAGAGCTACTTTTTACGAGATAAGTTGAATTAATATCGCCTAAATATTTCGCGCTGTCGGCGCGCGCGTTTCATCTTGTAAGGCGGAGAGAAAAAGAGAGAGAGATGTGTGCGAAAAGAATTTCACTTCCGCCGGAGAGTCATGTGTGTCTGAAGTGCTGGCGTGTATCCATGCGTAAGATGGTAATGGAGAAATTTTCGAGGAAAAAATTCTTGGACTCGGAAGAGCTGCGCTGCTTATGCATATTAAGAAATTCTCATATATGTGAGCATATTATGTCGCCGCGCGCTCGTAAAAATTTTATTTAACGC
>UCQR01053761.1:10537-21864 GCA_900474235.1 Cecidostiba semifascia
ATATTCAAACTTTTCTAAGTATAGAAGAGGAAACGTTCAGAGGAAAATCATACATTTTGATGCATCGGTTTTCCCGCAGTGAAACTCACACGCAGAATTTAGTTTGCATAGTTGAAACTTTGTGTAGAAACAGCTGCGTATGCACACGTCGTCGGTAAATATAGTTTTATCGCTGTTCGTGGACTAGACGAAGGTAAATGAACTTGAATGTAGCAATATTTTATACATACAGCTGCGATCGTACATTAGATTATTAAATTAAACATACACGTTAAATTAAGCAATTCTACAACGGCTTACGACTTTTTTCTTTCATATCCTAACACCGTGGAAATCATTATTCAGAATAATAAACATAAGCGATCGATTGTATTCACGTGCTTGTAATACTAGCCTGAAAACTCAATTTCCTTTGTACCTTTCAAACACGTCGTTCTTGAACTACTTTGCAAGATGATGCGATTTGCTAGAAAATTTTCAGCTGATTTCTTTTTTTTCCACGCAAGTGAATATTTTTTCCGTACTGCATCAAAGCAACTAATAATAATCGCGAGAAATTATCGCATTGGCACCTAATATACAATTCAAGGTGATATATCGCGTGTCTCCAATTATTTCGCAATCATAAGTGAGCTGTATTGATTGATTGAAAGTTTTGCATAGCTGCACTTGAATCCTACAAATCATTATCAATGACGAAAGCCATATCACATGCTATGCGTTCAATCGTAACAAAGTATAATCTCATCTAGTTGATTCGCAAAACGCTGCATTGAATTATCAAAGCCGTGACTTGCGCGATGCAACCAATTGTATAAGTACCGATACGAGATGCGTAACAGTCGAGCGATAATATTGTTACCATCTCGAATTTGTAAAGCAATTGAGAAACGCGTAATTAAACAAGATAAATAAAAAACTCAATACATATTTTACATCTATATTCGGGTAATAAGTACAAGAGGATTTATAATCTGCGCAAGCTTGCAGACACAATAATTCATTCAAATCGCAGCTTGTACGAAAGTTCCAACGAGTTTTCCTGTCTGTCGCCCACCGATGGAGGCATTTGTATCTAGTCGAGCGTGAAAAGTCATGCGTGTTTTAAGTGTCGTAATGAAGCTTGAGGAGGTGATTCTAAAAAATAAACGTATATCGAGCAAAAATAATGTGTATAATGTAATGCATTAGATGTGTTGTAAGTATTTTTGTAATTTTCCAATAATTTTTGCATAACCATAAAAAAAATCCAGTTTTAAAAATCTGAGTAAAAAGTCAATTTCAAATTCGTTTCCTATAGTAATATACTACGCGAAGCTAAGTTAAAAGTACATAAACTTCAATGAAATATTGACTATTAAAGTATACGCACTGCACAGACGGTGGAAATAAAAACGACCTTCGCATAAAATGAAGTATTACAATGTTCAGGCAATTAAGATGTCGACTGACTATCCATTCAATCATCACTTCATATTATACATACAACACGTCTTACCGGGAAGGGCCTATCATTAGTCCTCTATTCCTAATCAGACCTTGAACCAATATTTCAACATTATCTAATTCTACCTGATGTGAATTTCCATAGCAAGAATAACCATATGAAAATGACTAAATAATAACTGATTATAATCTCCACAGCATTATTATCCACATTGTGCACGACTCCAGTCTAATTTCGCGCTTCACCAGTAATAACTTCCAACTTCCAAGTACCTATATACTTTCCTCTTGATCCGACGTCACATTTTCAAGGATCTCGATCGCATTTCATACGCAAACTCATTATTCAAAAATAAGCAAACAAATCGAAGCCAATCCAAATATCCAAAAATATACTCATCATCCTCTACGACCATAAAGATTTAAGCCAGACTACTGTGTATATATACACTTATAACTTATAATAACAGAGCAAACAGCGAAACGGGCTACCGAATTACGCAAAAAGAGTCATCAAATCGCGAGAAAACCAAGACGTTACGCCTCGTGTACGTGCAATTGCGCTCACGTGAAAATTCGCGGGCAAACACAGCTTTGCCAAACAAAGTATATACGTTAACGAGCTAATTTGTGCGACTATTTTTGGAGCTATAGACAGTCGTAAGGAAAGGAATCCGCAGACGCTTTGCGATTTTATTTATTTTTTCCTGCTCGGCTACAATTTTCGGGAGGAACGTGTTTGCTTAAGTGTTGTATAGGCTGACGAAAGTTTTTCGATTATGTCGAGGATTATATACTCTAAATATGTTACACGCAATATGTGCGTTTGTATTGTTTTGACGACTGATGGTCACGAGTTGACAATTTTTCAGCTTCAATGCTGAGGTTTGCTATTCGAGTCGATAAATTTTTCAGAAATGCATAAGCTTTCAAGGAAAAGCGCATATCTTTCATTTGTATAATCTCTTTGTTGGCAAAAGTTAGAATTGTGCATTATAATAAATTCAAAGCTTTTGTTAAAACTTAAAAATTTGAAACAGTCCGTATGTACATTTTTTCCAGATCCACCGATACAAACAACGAGTATATAATTATCGATATTATGAAAAAACACTGTATTTTTGCAATTGTCCCATTGCTCAACGACTTTTGCATTCTCCATTCACTGCACACTTGAAAAAAAAAAATTCTCCTTTTAAACATATAGCTGCAACTTATAAACGCTATCTCGGCTTAATTGCCAGTTGCACACGTGCATGCCGTTATCCTCGCGCGGCGCAGAATTCTCCGCGAGGGAAAAACCGTCTTGATTAGCTCGCAAAGCGCGACGACGATATAAATACGAGCTCATTGAATCTACTTGTGAACTTCTCTCTCTTCGTGTCTTGCGATCGTAGTTATGCAATTGAGTTGTGACGAAAAAAAAAAAAAAAGATTGGTATCCTTATCTCGACGATTTTATTTCTTTTGCATTGAGATATTAGTGTCAGATTAATTGACGTTTTGCAATTTATTGGGTAATTAATATAACGAGAGTTTTTTTGTTAAAAGTGAGAATGCTTGATTCATATCGGGTCGTACGTTTAATATTATTATTCTTCGGTTTGAACGTTGATACTATACTGTACATTATAATTAATTGTCAGATATATTGATAATATTGTTTGATTAATTGTTATTACCGTTAATTAAACGACCACATATTTTTGTAGGAAAATCGATACGCGTGATGTGTATATCTGATGTAATTCACTGCAACAATTAACGTGTACAGAAAATTAATTATGTTTGCGTATGATTTACGCGCGTATATATTCCAAATAATCATGACATCATATTCACAACAAAATTTATTTAAACGAATACACACGTATTAATAAATTTTCCACTTTTCATTTTTTTCCAGATCAGAAGTTTATCTACCAAGTATTTCATTTCCTGCCGATAAGAAAATAAACATTACCATCCATAAATGATAAAAGTCAGCAGATTATACCGGCAACAAAATCCAGAGGAAAAAAAAATCAGACTCTGACATTTAAGCTCACCCAAATAATCAAAACCCCAATTAAACTCAATATTCCGCTCTCACAAAACTTCGCGCCCGGCATCTAATCCAATTCATCCAAATCACATCACATTAGCCGCACTTCCCCGGTACGTACACGTGTATAAATCTTAATCGAGCGTAGAATACGTCGCGGTATCTTCAAAAGTCGCAGTCGTCTCTTCAATTGGCTCTAATGTACACACAGGACGACGTGGGAAGAAGCAGCGGTACATACGAACGAACGAGGGAATTATAATGTATTAAGACATTATAGAAGTAGCCGAGAGGGATATTCTATGATATGATCCTATGATGCGTCTTTTTGCTTTGTTGTCATGTTCCACGACGTTATAGTCCGTTGAAATTCCTGTTGGTCAACTCGTCATGATCGTTCGCGTGAGGTAAATATTATATTCGTCGATTATATTCTTATCGCTCGGTCTGATGCTCGTTTGTCTAATCGACGAGAGTGGACAAATTTTAAATGACTTTTATTTTTGTGTGCTTTGGAATTTTAGAAGGTTTTATCAACAGCTGTGGGATATTTGGGGAAATCCTTGGTGATGTCATTACTGGTTTTTCATACACTATAACTGCAGAGTTCGACTTTACAAACATTTTTTCATTAATTGACACTTGCATCACTCAAACTATAAAAATATGTGTATATAATTCGGAAAAATTGTTCGACGCACAAACGATGCGTTCAAGAAATGCATATCGTGAAAGAATGCGTTGGCACACGTGGTATTGAGCAACAAGAGCAGCGCGTAAACGCTCATCAGCACTGCTGCATTCGATCGTTTTGTGCAATTCCACAAAATTTTCGGACTCGACCGTCATCTCTTCAAAGCACACAGTATAGTCGACACGTTATATTTAACTCGTGTTATATTTATAAGAGAAGCTATTGTGAATCTTTCGAGCCACTGAGTGTTTCGTTTTCATTCATCGGCGCGAACGCACTTATTCAGTCTTGTTGACTTGAGCTACATATTTTATAGCTATCGATACGGTTTAAAATTAGAGAAACGGTGCTGCATGTACATCAAACATTGTTTATGATAAGATAAAGTGTAAAGTGTATGATGAAAAAAAAAACAAAAACTGTTTTCTTGTTAACGGAATCTACACGCATATTTGTGTCTATATAGATTGACGAATTGTGCAACACAACACAATTTACACTTTTAATTGATGAAACTTAAATTAACGAATCTTATCGTATAGCAGCAAACTTTCCATGTAATTATCAAATTATCCGCACATTTCAATATACATAAATACACGCGTTCTATATCGCTTATACAATAACTCAAAGCCTGCGGCCAAAACGTAAACAAATATATTATCGAGCAAAAATTTACCGATCATAACGGCGGCGATCATGCTGATCGCGCTCATCAATCCAAGTTCCCTCTTCAGTCCCACCTGTTCCACCTCGTCTTCCTTCTTTGCCTTCGACATGTTTGTACAACCAAAAATTAATCACTGCACCGACAAATTTATTTCCTCCAGTCCATCCGGTACTCGCCGATAATCTCGTTCGATTAAATTTTTATTCAAAACTTTCTTCTACAACTATCCATTGGAAACAGTCGCGTCTATATAAGTATGTGCGGTGTATTACGGAATCACGGTGACGAACATCGCGCGCGAGAGCTTATATTCTGACAAGCGACCGAACGAGACTGACGCTGGTAGCGCCTACGTCGCCCGTTTGTGCGATTGATAAGAAACGACGCTTGCGTGATGCACGTGGGTTGAGCGCCGCGCGCATGTTGTTGGGGGAGCTTTTCTGAATGGGAAATTTTTTTTTTTTTTTACGTGAAAGGTGGGCTTGGAATTAATGCGGTGCGTTATTTGAATGACGTTATTGTGATGATTTACATGTACGCGTGTTATAGTGGAAGCATTTTCATAACCAAACGAGCTGCTAGATATTAATTAGATAATATATGCGATGGAGTAATATATTGTTATGGTACAATGGGGGGATTGTTTATGCAAGTGTCGATGTATATCATTTTATTTCTTATGCGTATACGAGTATGAGATTCGGCACTATATATGACTTTGTTCAGTTCTCTCAATTGTGATAATATTTCTCGTCTGGAGAATATTTCGTTTGGATAATTAGGTCACATTTTAGTACTGATCACCGATCAACAGTAATCGAAACGCGATAATCGACGAACCGACAAACTTTTATCTTCTTTCATGCTGCTTCTATACATTTTGTTAAGCCAAAATTTCACTCTGTACAAACATGAAAACTTTTATCAAAATAATAAAGTCGAACTCATGCGGAAAAATCGTTCAATTATTATCTCTAACGCTTGCTCCGATTATATATAGAGGAGTATGCACAAAAGATAATTCGTCGACTTATCGTCCAGTATACATCTATACTTATGGATATATACTTATACATATTACATCATTTATATACAAGTCTATACTGCATTTCGCTGATGAACTACAACGAATTGCATTCTGCAGTCTTATCGGACGCTCGTGCAAAGCTGACGACAAACTACGTGTGCATATATACGCTGCGAAAGGATTATTCTCACTTAACAATGTCGTCAATCGGCTGTGATTGAGCGGAGAATGCACTTTTTGTGTTTGACGTCTATGTTTCAGAATATATGCTTGCTTTATCGTTGAAGAATATCGTTATGTAATTGTGATAATGACTTAAATATGTTTTACTGGTCTGCACAGTGGTTACTCTTACAAACAAGTAACACCAATATACATTTTTAGAAGCAACAAATTAATTGCCCATTTTTTATTGAATAAATTATTATTGAATACTTTGATCATTATTTTACATTGTAAAATATTTTCTATATTCCTTGTTGAAACCGCAGCCGTAAACTCAATATGGCACTTATCCGCACTCGACTATCATTCTGCGTTCTATTGATAGACGGCATTCTAATCAAGAAGCGCTACAACATTGTGAACTGTTTAAACATCAAGTTCCGCGTTATTACCTATACATATATGCATGGCTACACAAAATCATATTCTCGCGACTACGTTGTAACAATCGGTGCAAAACATTGATAATATCTTTTATTGGCTTATAATACCGTTTGCTTTGTACTTCACACGTCTGATAAGATACTGCCGGTAATAAAGAGAAGAGATATTATACTACTTGTTGCTGTATTTTTTACTTCATCGTCTGCTGTATAGCTTCTAATATACAATTATATCGAAGATTTTTTATTAGATTTGCTGTAAGTGATATGTTGGGATATTCTTCGTTTTATTTTCACACTTTTTTACGAGAATAAAATACCCGAAACTCATGCATTTAACTGGGTGTTAATCGAGAATTTTATTGAGATTTGATATCCCAAGATAATCGTCTTTATATGCGATATCACGAAGCGATAAAGTACAACGATTTATCGATCCATCACAGCTATACTTTATTTTTAACTTTCAGAGATTTAACAGCTTAAAAACAGATTAGCAAAGAGTCATTTAGCGAATTATTCGAATATATAATAAA
The DNA here is from genome assembly GCA_900474235.1 of Cecidostiba semifascia. NCBI lineage: Eukaryota > Metazoa > Arthropoda > Insecta > Hymenoptera > Pteromalidae > Cecidostiba > Cecidostiba semifascia. The sequence goes on from UCQR01053761.1 coordinate 17,563, forward strand.
ATCGCTCCCCATCCGAACAAGCGGCGTTTAATAAGGCTTCCGAGAAACTGAATGAAGACAACTATACCTAATCGAATTACACATCGGTGTGTTGGGGTCCCTACGAATAATTCAATTACTCGTATAGTCTTTTTTGCAAGTACCGGTTATTTCTCGACTCAAGCGAGATCACACTGGTTTTTCCCACGTGTGTATGCAGACATACACGACTACAATACTTAAGAGAATTGCGGCTAAGACGATTTGAATGTACCGCCGGCGAAATGCTTGTTTCTTCCCTTCAGCCGATAACTGGGTTAGTTATCAATTTTGTGGGATCGGGATGTGTTAATTAGGCCAATTAGATAGGGTGACACTACTGTGTGCATTTGAGCGATTATGGTAATTGATCTATTTGAAAAAAAAAAATTGTATTATATGCGCTGCATAACTTTTTGTGTTTGGTATATAAGAGTTTGATTGATTAAATATTGTTTCAGGTAACGAATACTTTTTGTGTGATATACTTATTATACACTTGAATTTCAAAGATACGATCATATCTTGCCACTATCAAATTTGTAGCTCCAAGGAAAATTAAGATAAGTCCACTTTTCGAGTGAGATACATTCAAAACGCGCACATATTCACACACGGTGGTGTGGTCGAGTTTTTGGTACACCATTTCTTGCTTTGTGGGCAAACTTGGAAAAGTATAAAGTTATGTTGTTATGCAGGAAACTTATCTATAATCCGCTGTATCTGCTGCAGTATTTTCGTTTATTTTTGAAGTGTATATTCTTTAATTTATGTATTCGCGTTCAAAGTGTATTTAAATTTATTGATTGTTCAAAATAAATATAACAACACTTTTAATAGATAAAATATTAAAAAATGCAACCAATTACTGCTTGATTTTGACTATAAACCACATTGTCCTTTTACAACAATTCAATTCTCAAGTTACCAATGCCACCAACTTACTTCGGTTAGGTTGGTTATGGTTGGCCAAAGTGCTTATTATTTACGTTCAACTTTCTAACCTCAAAATAATCACGTGAAAAGTTGTAAACAACGTCGTACAGTGAAGTTGGAACACTATTAGTTTTCCAGCCTTATTAGAATGATTTGGCGAGACGATATATCTCAACAAATCAGGCAAAAGTTCAAATTAAAATTCAGAATATCGGCCCGATCGAGCCAATGTAGATGACGAGGTTCAATAGGGCAGAATCAATGTAAAAAGATTAGGCCTATGTAGATAATTTAGTTAGTTTAGTTTTTCTTATTGATCGTCGGTGACAAGTAAAATTAGTGTAAAATGGAGTCATTAGATCTTTTAGAAGTGGATGACTCGAGTGAACCACCTGGGTCTTCAATGCCTTACTTGCCATTGGAAATATTCTCCTCCTACAATCATGCTACTGCTTCGACGAGTTGTCACCAAGAGGAAGTGGTTACAACCAATGGTATAAAACAGGAAGAAAATTCCCACGTGGAGGTTGCAGCAGAAGCAAAAAACGAAACGCTGGCTGATGTGTTATCTGATCTTCCTTCTGAAGTATTAACCGCTTGTGGACCTGATGAAGCTTTCGCACCTAACTATAGAGAAAAGATATTTCCACGCAGCAGGCCACCTGGTGTCCCATTCACTGAGCCAACAATTTCAGCATTTCACCAGGAAGAAACTATGGACCCTGATGACAACTTTTACTTTGAGTCTGATCATTTAGCCTTAAAAGGAAACAATGATTATAGGAACCTTTTGAAAGTTGTTGTCACTCTTCAAGCACAGCGTACTCAAGCAATAAAGGATTTGGATGTGCTCCTGCAGGAGAAGAAGAAGGCATTAGAGGATCCGATAGCTTACGTGGCCAAGTTGCAAAGTGGGGATCTGCCAGAGTATCCTGGTCCACAGAAAATAGCAGAAATACCAGAGATTGACTGGACTAAGTATGATGTAGCACAGCCAGATGGTAGTATGAGGCCCCAAACTCGGCATGCTAAAACTGCGCCTCAAGCCAGAGATAATACCGCTCAAGAGGAAGAAGGTGAAAAGCAACTGATTAGGGGTAGAGCCTTTGACGAAACAAAACCTGAGACTTTCAACAAATTGTGGACAACGGATGAACAGAGGCGATTGGAAGAATTACTCATAGAGTATCCTCCTGAAGAAGTTGAAATGCGACGTTGGACTAAAATTGCCAATGCTTTAGGTGAGTACTTTCAATGCAAATTATAAATTTGATTGCTATTTATTGCGAACTTGCGTCGTCTCATCATCATCATTGATAAATGTTTGCAGGAAATCGTACACCTAAACAAGTATCTAGTAGGGTTCAAAAATATTTTTTAAAACTTACAAAAGCTGGACTACCAATTCCAGGCAGAGGGCCAAAGGCCAAAAGTGAAATGAGAAAAAGTACTAGTCGTTACAGGAATCAATCTTTACTTAAAAAGTCAACATTTTTTCCTCATGAACAACTTCTTGATGAAATCAAAAAGGAACCTATTACAGAAGAGTTAATTATTTCTGTGAGTTAATTCTACATATGGTTGTCATTGTTTATTTTTAAAACAAAACGTTGATTCACATTTCTCTCTTCTTTTTAGGATGATTCGATGCCTGCTAGCAGTGTTCCAGAAGAGAATCCCGAACTAAGGCAAATTGAATTACTGCGGCAAGTTAAAATTGAAAAAGATACAAATAATGATTCAACTTATCATAATCTTGGATACAAGGTTGATATATTTTTGAAACTATTCATTCATTATTTATTAAATTTTACTGACACCTTTGAAGTCCTAATGTATACTTTTTTCTATTTAAACTATGCAGTGTTACATTTGCGGCGAAGAACCCTTAAAGGGCATAAGGTGGCATTGCGAAGTATGTCCGGACGAGGTCGATTTGTGTTCGGACTGTGCCGTTGCTCAACTCGAGGCTGAAGATCCAATTCATCCGTCGACCCACACACTCACGGCGATGCGACCACCCAAGTACTCGCAATGCTACGATGCGGACTACCTGCCGCAAAACTTTAGTACTACCTCATACTTGGATCCTAACTTTTTACCTGAGTAGTAGCTTCGGATAATGAAATAAACATGTTTTTTAAAATTATTTCGTACAGATTCAAACACCTTGAATTGTAATTTAGACTCTTTTGTATTTACTAGTATAATCTCTATTTACAATCATGCTATTATATACAAAGGACTGAAAAAGTCTAAGTTAGTATTCGAAGTTTTTATAATAAAGGATGAAACGAGGACAGGAAATAAAATGTTAGTCTTATAAAAACTTCAAATTGAAAGAAGGTTGAATCTGTAGAAAATAATTTTACTTAACTGAAACAATTGTAAATAATGATAGAGATATATTATTTTTTATATTAGTTAAATACCTTTATTCGAAAAATCATGATTGTTCAATCATCTGCGAATATTTCACGTGAATTTTATTTCGAAAATCGTGAAATGTTCCGTTTTTTATGTGCTGCCGGATAGCTTTGAAAAACTCCATGTAATGATGAGTATTGTGTCTAAAAGAATAGATGTTGGTAATGAAATGCAAGATCTAGAAATGTTATATTTTATAATTTTTTAATAAAGTTGATACGTACATCATCAGAAGTACCTGTGCTAGTAATTCTTTGGTTTGGATGAGGTGATTTATATATGCTTTGGTATGGTTTTTACAAGTTAAACATGAACATGATTTACAGATTGGCTCAAAATCTTCTACATATCTGAAATCAAAGATAAATTCATTACTCAATTTGGAATGTTAAAATATTTGAAGAATCAAATAAATGAGTTATTTTACCTTTTTTCAGAAAGGTATATTAAGGTACCTCTTTCCCCATGTCCGCACTCATCGCATAAGAAAGTTAAAGCTTTTGCCTCTTCTGTCATTAAAAATGGATATGAGGAATCAAATACATCTATACCCAAGTCAACTAAATCTAAAATGGTTGGTGGATTCCAACTACCCATCAAAACACGCAGTTTATCAGTAGGAAGTAAATTCTGCAAATAAAAATAAATTTACAAAATACAATAAATCAATTTTACAAAGTTAATCATTCTATTTTCTTCAAATTAATGCTAACTTACAAGGGAATGTTCAATCACAGGTTTAATTTGGTCTATGCTAATATTTTGTACTTCAATACCATTCTTGTGCAGTCCATCAATTATGTATCCAAGAAGTGGTTTACCTTCCATGTACTTTATACATTTCTCTCTGGCCTGAAGATTGTACCCGCCTTCAACAGAGCCCAAGAAGCCCTTGTTCTTCAGTACATCAGAGGCCAAATG
>UCQR01053775.1:13349-32333 GCA_900474235.1 Cecidostiba semifascia
CGCGAAGTGACTTTGAAAGGGCAAAATTATAGTCTTCTGCGAATAGTCTGAATAAGGAAGGCATAGCCGAGCCTCGAGGGTGAATTACCCTTAGCCCGCGCCATCATCGTGCTTCGTCGGAGTTTGTGGCTCGTGTATATAGTTATATGTATATACCCCCGCAAGGTTCAATGTTTTGCCAAGAGCGATAGTTTACACTATCAATGCACACAAGCAGCTCGTTCGTGTTTGCCCCGGTCGGCTACCGCTCTCGGGTCGCAGGTGTGCTCCAATAGCCTAAAAGTATATACACTCGCGAGCGGGGCTTAGCTTCGTTGGAAAAGCTGCGGTACTCACGGATTAGCATCAGGTCTACGCCATCGTTTAGTCGTCCGGCAAGGCTATCGAGAGCTCTGGTTTTGCGCCGAGAACGAGTCAAATGCTGCCGGCGGTGAATTTTCTCAAAAGCAGCAGATCGTTTATTTTCACGGGGATAGGATTTTCATGCTTCTGAATGCAAGAGATGTACAATGAAGGACGTAGTGGCTTGATAGATGTGGGAATGATAAAGTGAGTGTACAAAATCGTTTTTGACTTGTTTCGCACTGAGAAAACAATACTCTTGCAGCAAGAGGAATCATTTCGGTACAAGAGGAATTTCATCTTAATGTCGCTACCTAAAGGATGTCTTTTCGTGACAAAATGAAAATCCTTTTCGTACGAAGTTGCATCGTGACAAGAGGAAATCCTTTTGTCACGCGGTTTTGGCGGTTAAACATATTTATAAAATTTTCTGAATGGTTCGACAAAAGGAAAAATGCTCGTATCTAAAGTATATACTCTTGTAATGAAAGGATTGATGAAAAGGATTTTCGTGTTGTTTCGATAAATTAAATCAATTCACCACAAAATTATATTTTTAAGATTATTATCCTTCTACATCGAGAAGGTTCATTTTCTCAGTGCATACACGTGGTAATCGCTCGAGATAGCTCCTATAATATCGATTACGGCTTGAACTTACTTATTAGTAGCTTCGTTTGAAAGAGAAAATCTGCATTTTCCTTTTTAATTTAAATAAATGTCTCCGATGATTGACACTCCCACTGATGATATTTTCAGCTAGACACTAGACACGCTTATGCAACAGATTGAATCTGCAGGCTATACTTATGCAACAAAATCAAATAACGCAGTGAGCGCATCATTGCATTGCGCAATCGCCATCCCATCGCGCTGTATTCCACGCCAGATAAACAGTTTTCAAGCGCATCTATCTCTGGATCGAGACATAAATCGAAATATTTCCACCTTCTGGCAAGAGGATCGGAAGCCCTCTTAAAATTCTCGCGCTGTCCGCTCATCTCTTTTCCTTCTGCACGCGCGCTCTCTCTCTCTCTCTCTCTCTCTCTCAAGTGGTGCAGACCGTCGTCCTCGTGCTCCGTACGCCGACGAGATTCGCGGCCACCAGCCGAGTGCCAAAACCGAAGAAGGATTTATCTATTGGCGCAGCCGAGAGCTTTGCCGGACGGACGCGTTTCGGAGTTGCGGCCGGGGCGCGGAAACCTCCTGAGAACTTTATCGCGTCGCTGATGGAGATAAATGCGATTTTCCGGCACCGATTTTTTTGGCCTTCGCTCGATGCTCCTTCGGAAAACGTATTTTATAGCTGGAGGTTATTGCTGTAATCTATCAAGGCAATCGGCCCAGTGTGCTGTTTCCCAAAGAAATTTTTAATTTATCGTAATACCGTTCATTAAAATTATATGTGTATGGCTATGATTATAGATAGGCTATTTTATTGTGACGAAATAAGTCATTTGCAGAAAGTACGACTTTTTCATCAAAATTTAATTTTAGATGATTTATTTAATATTTTATACCCTCTGTAGCGAATAAAACATTCCCTCCCTACAGTAGGAGAAAACTGGGTTATGCATCAAGGAAGGGCATACCTTTTTAAATCAAAATCAGTGTAGAATCTAAACATACCATATTAATTTATACTCAAAATAATATCGCTGAATTATTCAAGGATTATCCTTGAACAGGAAACGACGACGAAAACGAGCGCACCCATTTTGCAGCTGCTCTATATATACTTAGGATCATTAAAACATGATAAATACCATTCGCAGCTTGACGGTTCTCGTCTATCAAAATGTCAGCGATGTGCGAGATCCCTTCGAATTTTGGATCAATTATAATAAATTATCTGCATTTATATTACACACAAAAATATTTCGATAAATTTAATTCACCATTACTTACGAACAAGTCTCGAATCCTTCATTAAAGTATTAAATTTTCCATCCAGCTTAATTTTATAATTTATTTTTACCGAAATACGACGCATACCCTAATTAATCCGGCTTCCAAGTTAATTAACCTTTCAATTAACGATCACCTGATCCAAATTTCGAGACTGGCTTTGTAAACTCCGACATCACCGTTACCGTTATCGATGCACTGTCTGCACAAACAATTATCGATGTAGCCTCTGCTCAAAAGTTCCTCTCAAAAATATGATCCTCGACTTAATCTTATATACAAAACATATAACGCATCACAATACATCAGTCTGCGAATTTCGCAAAGGTCCATTTACACTGCTTTCACGATGCATTATTATGTAATATGTAGGTATATAATAATTATACGCACACAGTGGGTGCGGATGCGCGAGTGAGTATATATACGCACTGCACGGGCTCTTTATTAATTAATATGCATTAGCGCGAACGAGTCTGCTGCAAGGCGGCACTCGCTTACGCGGAGATGCTCGTTTTATGCTAATGCGTGTGCGTCGTCGAAGTTTTGGCGGGCTGCATGCAGCAGTAGCGCGTCACCGAGCTCTCTCTCTCTCTCTCTCTCTCTCTCTCCGCGCATAATAAGGCTCTTCTTGCCGGCGCGAGTACTTGTCATCCCTGCATTATTTACTTTTTGCTCCGCTTCCTGTATATACCTATATATATATAATATATCCTCGCGCCATCGAGATGATGCACGACTCAGGCTGAGCCGAACTTTTGCTTGCCAGCATCAGCCTGACAATGCAGCGATGCGCGGCTTCGATCGCTTTGGATTTCGTTTTGTGCATGGTGTGTATGTGTGGATGTGTGTGTGTGTGTGTGTACAGCTTGCGAAAGTTGGAAAACTTTGCCGGTATATCCCGGGCGCTCGGCTTTTTTCTCGGCGATTACACGGGACATTAGGGAAATATCGCTGTTGTTATTGGATTTGAATTAGAGCTTCAGGAGGCAGACTCTTTCCCGGGCGATGGCACGTGAAATTTACAACGAATTATAGTCTGCATCACGGGTCAGATCCATTTTATAATAATCCTGAGATACTTTAACATGAGTATTAATGACGCTGAAAGCCAATGCGTGTCGATATATAGTGTTTAATAAACAATCCGCTCGCTTTTATTATTCACTTTACCAAAGAAAGATCTTTTCGCGATCCACTCGTATACCGTGACCATTAGTACGTGAAAATTTAATCGTCTACAGCTCTGTCGAATTGAAAAAAAAAGTCCGAGCGCGCATGCTAACGAGAGGAGTTCGCTGACCCAAGTACTTGTACGGCATTATATAGCCTCGCGCGCCATTGTTCTTTTCTCCAAAGCGTGTTCGCTCGCGATGACGAGTCCAAGTTAGCGCGCACGTGCTTGGAATATTATATTAAAATCGCGCGACTATAACGCTTCCGACAAGCAAATATAGCCAAACATAAATGCAGCGACTTTGCCGGCCGATTTATCCGCACGGCGCATATTAATAATTGTCCCTCTCTTCGCCGCACTCGCTCTCGGCCAGACTCTCCACAGTCTACCGTAGTGTACAGAGCCTAGGGCTGCAGCAATAGCAGCGGCAGCAGCCCTACATGATTTATCGTCATTAAGGTGGATTTATCGTCGCGTACTGCGGCTCGAGCTCTCGCGCAATCGGCGCTGCCCGATAAATCACGTGGCCCGCCGGCCCAGGTTTTCAAGGATTTACGGGTCAGTAGAAAAGCTCGCCGATGAGAAGATGAGAGGACGAAGCACACATATATTTCGCAGCGGCAGCCGGGAAATTGCGACGAAAGCGTCGACTTTTTTTCACTCTTCGCCTCGTACGTCCGTCGCGCTCGATCGCGGCGCTTGACGTTTTCGTGATATCGAGGAAATAGAATAATCTCCTGAATTTCGCGGTCCTCTCGTATGCCACCGTATATGCAGTGTATGGTGATTTACGCCACAGCCACAGCTGCCGTGCATCTCTCGCTCTCTTTTATATTCCCTGCCCACCCTCCCCCCGTCACATGCTCGACTTATGAATATGCATCGCTGCTAACTGTTTGCTTGAGAAATTATGGCTGTTCTTGATTCAGAACGGCCATTTTTTTTCCGCACTGTTATCTAGGTTAATCGCGCTACAGCCTGGAGATTTTAGAATTTCTCAAAAAACCACAAGAATCATTGTTCTTTATTCTTTGTTAGTGGACACAGTCCGAATTTTATATAATAAATCAACGAAACGCCGCATTTATTTTCGTCCTCGGAAAGTTTGCGTTAATTTATCTACAATTAAATTAAACATTTAATTAAAGGTGGCGAAAAAAGCTTTAATTGAGTTAAAAGCCCAGTAAACGGTATAACTTTTATCGGTCAGTTTAAAGCCGCAACACACTCAGCGTCAGCAGAAACATGCAGGTGTATTTTAGTTCGATTCAATTAATCAACGAGTGTTTATCGTCGGCGTTCGTCTGATGATAATAAAACACGCCGGCGAAAAAACAAAAACCTTTGCAATCCGCGAAGTTAACATATTTCGCGCGTGCAGAATAATTTTCAGCGTATTATTTATAAAAGCTTAATTTAACTCACGTGGCGAACTCTCGCACCGCGTGAATTGATGAATGCGCGGAAATTTGGTTGCGCCAGAAAGCCTTTCAGAAATTTCCGCCCGAGCCTTTCTCCCAACTTGAGCCCACGCGCGGAATTCAAATGCATCCCGCGCTCTCTCGTCGCTGCGCATCGGTATACTATATGTAAAATTCCGGTAATTTTATGCGACGCGTCGCTTCGTCATGTGTACAAAATCTCATTGATTTACGTTTGACGCATGCTAACGCCGAGTGTCAGCCAGCTCTGAAAGTGCATATATACGGTCCACGCTGTTTGAGCACCATTTGCTTCGGCGATGATAATGACTGCGTCAAACGAAAACCGATTAACGGCATTGATTGGTGCACACAATATGTTTAGCGTCAACCGCCGTTACATGTCTATATAACTGGAATTAGTGCAACGGAATATCGTATAAGGGCAGTGAATTTAAACGCCTATATTTTTAGCTAAGAATGTTAAATATTCTGCTTTAATCAACGGTAATGTATTATCTCATGAAAAATTCACCCAGCATCCACTGACGTAAATTGAAAATGTTTCGGAATTATAAATTTATAATTCACTAAAAGCATATTTGCTGGAGCCAAATGCACGATACATTAAATTAAAACTCTTTAATCATCGATAGAATTGTAAATCTTTTGAGGGATGATCGTTTGCAATACAATCAATAATCTAAGTTTGCTCAATTTCGTAATGGTATGTTGGTTGTATTTACACTCAGCCGCGGTTTGCGTAGTCCATTTGGTATGCAATAACGTCCTGCATCAATTATTATTCAATCTAATTTTTATTCAAACGAATTGTCATACACCGATTCAAATAAAATCACGTTAAAATTTATTATGCCTACATATTCATAGATAAGTACCCTACCACCGCGAATCTTTTAAAGCCACACTTACTGTCTTTTGACCTGTTTGTATAGGGGTTTGGTCAGATTGGAAAGAAACTTTGTTCAAACGCGATTTATGTTGCGACATAGAAACCGATATTTATTTGCATATCTGTTATTCATTTTTTGTGTTTATATATTAGCGTTATTGTTTCCTACTTGATTCTCGATTATCAATAGTTTTCACGCGATCTAGTTTCTCATCATTTGGAGAAATCCAAGAACATTGAATGTTGAAACTTGAATAAATATCATCCATGGGAGTATTACTTCGAGTAAATATTTCTGATTGACAAATAAGCCGACTGGGATTCAATAGTGCAATTAATAACAACGCGACCTTTCATCCCTTCTCTCGATATACACCGAGCAAGTAGCTTCCGTAGTATAGTATTTATCGATTCTCTTTTCCCCTGTATTTCTCCAAGCAAACCTCATCTCTGTCTTTCTTCCCTCCGAGTGCCATTATCTTCGAGGCGAGACGTGTCCCGGCGCGCGCGTTGACTTTTCCGCAGCAGCTCTATATAAGTATATATAGCATCGCTGCTGTGTCGCAGTCCAGCTGCAGCGAAGTCTCGGCTGTTGTTTTGCCGCGGCATCGCGACGTTGTCTCAATTAATTGCCGGAGAAAAGGGTCCGAGCACAGGCTCTGCCAGGAGGAGAAAAACAAAAAGACATACACCGATGCGGTGTGTGTGTGTGTAGCACGACGCGCGGCGCGTTGAGGAATGCCAACTTCGAGTTTTCTCTTTGATCTCAGCAATTTCATAACTGCAGCCAGCTCTCGAGAGTATAGCGGTGACTGCAGCTTCTTTTTCCTTCGGTAATCAATGCTCGCTGTCTCTTCTTTCTTCTTCTTCTACTTCTTCTTCTTCTTTTCTACATCCCCCGCGCATGACTTTCCTTATTTCGCTGCTGATGTCTTTCCTTTTTCACTATACGTCTCGCTTTATAGACGGCGCTCGATACGCAGAGGGGCTCTACGGAAAATGGAACTTTGTAAACAACTCGCCTTTATGTGGAAGAATAAAACGACAGGATGATTCTTGGAACTCGCGATATTGTGACTCGCTCTCGCGCAGCTGTCACGAAAAAAAAGAAAGAATATTGGACGTATTGCGTTGCACTCTCTCTCTCTCTCTCTCTCGCATCTCTTGTGTGCACTCGCTGAATGCAAGTTATTTATAGCTTGAGAGAAAGATTGTTGCGATTTTTGCTTCGTCGATTGCGGTACAGCAGCGTGTGCCACGTCATTTATATAGCAGTAAGTATACTTATAGCTCCTTCGATTGTTCTTGAGTACAGAAGAAACGCAATCAATTTAATGGATTTTTTTATGCGAAGAATGTACGAAATGATATTAAATATTATGAACGCGGTCTCTACGAACGAAACGAAATAAAATAAAAGATTAAAATTTAAATGTTATTGCGAAGATGTGGAGCAAGTTTAAATATGATTGACGGTATATTAGAAAGCATTTTAATTGCACGATGAGTCGAATTACAGTTTAAACGTTTGGATATCCTATCCTATAGCGTTTTACCTCTTCCAAACAGTCGGTGCGATATACGTAGAAGTATAATACATGCAAACAAACCATTCAGTCCTTCCGTAAATCCAGCTAAAGCATTTCGCAGCCACAGCTATATAAGGATAGGCAATTCTCTTTTCAGCTAAGTCACTTAGTCGCGATTGAAACGCGAGTTGCATGGAATAACAGACGAAATCTCGCCCGACGGCGACAAAAGGTTTTGCGCTGCGTTTGCACATGCGGTAATACTGCATATCCGAGTCTCGCTCTCGGCTCCTAATGGTTTCCTAACGAGCCACAGTCGCGGTGTATATGTATAAATGTCTACTGGGCGCGGCTTATTATGCTGATTACCGCTCGCAGGTAAACGTATATGTGTATATTAGGTGGCAGAGACACACGCACACACAACACTGAGTTTAACCAGCGCGAGAGAGGAGAGGGGGACGAGAGTATACAGGTATTATATAGAGAGGACGGGCCCGGAATACGTTGGCGCGCGGGCGCGTCAATGCTTCATTAAGCGGCGAGGCCGCGGGAACTTTCCTATACACTATACTCGATTGCTGTATACGTGTGTTTGTATGCGAGATTGACGTCCGGTCGCGAGTCTCGAGTGTCATTCGGCTACGACGAACGCAGCTGTTCTCCGCGGACAAACTTGCGGAGAGATTCGCGGTTGCAGCTATATAGGTGCCTGCGCACGTATACCTTTCGATTGTCGCTGTTTGTGTCGCGAGTGCGCTTTGCTTGGGGCACGCTTCGATCGACCAACTCTGTGTATACAAGTAGTCGCTGTCTTTGATGGAAAGTTTGATTAAACTATCAGGTGCAGTACGAGATGGAGGGCCGCCAGGATGAAGCGAATAAAGGTTCGTAATTGATTGGTGATTGCGCGGTTTTTCTTTTTTTTTTTTCTTAATTGATCGATGGTTATTAAGATAGTAAACGCTGCACCTTATATACGACATAACGAACAACTAATTGCACGGGGTTGCTCGCCGAGTATAGTAATCGCGCGGGAGAGAATCCGTCTAAAAACGCCGTTAACGAGAATAGTTCCGGCAACTCGTTTCCCCGAGAGCGAGATGAAACCATCGTCGCGTTCGCGCTTCATTAAGTGCCGGGGCTGCTGTAGCACACGAAAGTTTATAGAACAGCTTCTCCCCAAGATGGGAGATATCTCGGCTCAGCTGCACAGCGCAGCTTTTAAACCGCAGCAACAATCCGATTATAAGCGTCACACGGCGTATATATACACATATATCGCAGCCTTAAATCACGAAGCTCTCGGCTATATACACTGCGAAAGAGAGAGAGAGAGAGAGTTCCGAATCGATGCCCTCCTTTATAGCACGGTGGAATACATTGCCCGGCGCTATACTGTACGCGCTCTGCAATTAACGAGGTCAGAGGGCCGCAGAGTCGCGGAGACACCGGAAAAGTGATCCCCGGCGAGCTTGTTTTCGTCGAGCGCTCATCACGCCGCCGGATGCGCCTCAATTATGCAGCCGGTTGCCACTGCTACTCTGGAAATTCATTCGGGAAGACAAATGCCGTCGATTCGGCCCCGCGTCGAACTGCGCTCCGTGTTCTCATCCCCCTACTCGCTCTCGCTCTCGATCGACCAATAATTCAGGCGCTTGAATTCCGTGTGGGAGAGAGAGAGAGCTTCGGCGCGAAAACACGAGCTTGGAACAAAGACCGTTAGTTGGAGAGGTGGGAGTCCCGCGAAGGGTCAGGAGGAGGAACACTGACCCGGATGGACAAGAGAGAGAGAGGGAGCTTTGCAAGTTCAGCGCTCGAGTGTCCCTCTGCTCATTTGTTCTCATTGTGATATGCACGCGCTGCACCCTTGTCTCGCTAGCCTACATTTGTACAGCCACATAATGGCAATCCGAGAACGGAAGACCGTCTCGTGTATATACACGGCGCTGATTTGTTAACCGGAGCTCAGAGAGCTTGAATTTTCAAACTTTTTCACCCGGGCTTTCGCGAAATTGAATCAATAGTTGCATTCTTTCGCCGTGTTTTTTTTTTAAACGGTAAATATTTATGTGATCTCTTTGTCGGAGATATACATTGCAAAAAATGGTGGATTCGTTTCGCTATTCACTATAGTGATGGGTATATCCTGGAAATTTGATATTCGAGCCAAATAATAGCGTTACACGCGCATCATAGAATTCGGAATCGATCCGCGCGCGCTCGAAATAATGCCAATTTAAACGAACGTGATATACCGGATTTATTTCATAATCCACACGAGATCCTTTGTGTATAGGTACATACTCTGCAGTCTATTGACAAATTGACGTGCAAGTAGAGTAATTTCACGTGTCAAAAAAAATTGGTGTTGCAGGTGCCATGATGGACGCAGAGGCAGCCCTGCTTGAGGGCTCCCCGACCATGTCGACGATCTCGTCAGACTTCACCGATCAGACGTACGTGGATGCCGGTACGCCAGATTCGAGCACGATGATCTCGCCAATGTTCCCCAGCAAAAGCTTCGACGGGGACGAGGAAGAGCTCACGCCGAAGCTCGTGTTCGGGCGTCCTGTGCCGCGAAAGCCCAAGTTCCGGATAAGACCGCCCTATCTCATGATCTGCATCAGCATCATTGAGGTGAGAGAGAGAGAGAGAGTTTCTTGCTTCTCCTGTGATTGTAAGTGATTGTGTATTACCGAGAGTAAATCCTTATACATATATAATACAAAGAAGAGCCGCGATGACGCAAAAAGAAAAGCATCTCAGCTAAAAGTTGAAGCGGCAATTGGAGCCCACGGCAAGTTTACCCGCAACGCAAATTGCGGAAAAAAGTGTATTGAGTTATTTCGCGAGTCTCGCCAGTGTCGTGCGGCAAGTTGGCCGTGTAGCGTTGACCCGTCGTCCTTCTATATACATATACAGCCGTCGCTTTGGGTCGATAATAATTCCGTTGGCCTCGCTCGGCTTCCTTCGCTGCCCGGAAACTTGGAAGGAGAGTATAGCCGCGCTCGCGGACAAAATGCATAAACTTAAAACCGCAAAGTTAAATGCGCTCCTAATTTGCGCGCGTGACGATCCCCTTGCCTCTGTGTGTCGAAACTTTGGGTATATATACAGAGCGTGTGCATGCAGAGAATGCATGCGGGAAATTTTATCGGTTCCCAACTGCCGGTCGACTATATCGATTATAGGGACAAGAGGAGTTTACGCTTGTTGGGATTTGTCGCTTGGTAGGATATAGGTTCCGCTCTGTATTATATATACAAAAGTTGTTTCCGACCGAAAATGCTTTCAACGAACACCGCTTTCTTATATAGTCGCTTATTTGACTTGGAATATATACTAGACAATTAAAGTACAATCAAGACAGTAACGTTTTTAATTTAGCTCTCGCTTATGCAAATTAGGACCAGCACATATCAGACGTGGCGATAAGCTCGGAGAAGAAAAGTATATATACGGTCCTGTACAGTAGTGTGTACCGCCGTTTGCAGGAGCTCCGGTAAAGGGATTTAACGTTAATGAGCATAAAGGAGCGCAGTGGCAAATGAGAGAGAAAAGGCGCGGCTCTCGCGGATTGCATGTGTAGGTATACGTGTATAATACGCGCGCAAACGGGGCATTATAGTCGTGGAACGCAAAGCGCGCACAATGCCGCTACTGCACACACGCTCGAGCTCCGGAAATAGATGTTGCCGCGAGCTCATAACGTAATAAGCGCCGAGGATTACGAAATGCCGCTGTAGCCTCCTGTCTCTCTTCTTGAGCGCGCGAGAGTG
Organism: Cecidostiba semifascia; assembly: GCA_900474235.1. NCBI lineage: Eukaryota > Metazoa > Arthropoda > Insecta > Hymenoptera > Pteromalidae > Cecidostiba > Cecidostiba semifascia. Next base: position 24,422 of record UCQR01053775.1, read on the forward strand.
CCCTCTCGAGCTGGACGTTATATGTGCACGCTATATTGCGGTATATACGCGCGGCGTTTAGGTGACCGGTTAAGTACGCGACGAGTTGACGGATTTTCACGGAGGTTTTTTTTTTCTTGAGAGATGCTTGCGCTAGTCGGATCAGGCTTGTTGTGAAAATCGTGTCTGTTTATACTTATCGTGCATTTGCTAAAATATTGCTATTTTATAATTATTAACTTATTTCTTGTGATTGTTGAGTTACTCCTTCTTTATATCAGTCAAACTGATTTTCTTCAAATTTGAAAATTTGTAATAATAATCTTTGACCTATTTTGTCAATTCGTTATATTATATTTTTAACCTCGGTGTTTTGCTTATATCTAAATGAAACTAATATACTACACTGATAATTTCCTCAGTCGCATATCCCTTTGAGATTCCATATTTCTCTATAATTTCTCGTTAAAATGTATATGTCAATGTAGTTACAGGCTGCACAACGGTATTACAGCAATTGCAATAATAGAGAGAGCCTCGTTTCACGAACCTTATCAATCGAATAAGTAACAGTTGCAGGCGGGAACTATATACAAAACAGAAGCATCAGTATTAATTAATAATATTAGTAAACAATTTGTCAATTGCGTGTTGTCGAAATATTGATTAAACGCTTAAAATAATTTTAAGTTTGAAAGACATTTTGTACAGACTAGTAGTCGCGCATAATCAGCTGAAGCGTACGCACGTATACTTTTTGATTTTTCCGAATATAGGTTTTCTGAGATAGTTGAATTTGATTTCGATACGTGACATCAGGAATAAGTAGAACCTCGATTTTTGACTAAACTAACTCATCTTTGTTAGACTTTAAAAGACTTACTGAAATCGTGTATTTATTATTATCATTTATTCAATTAAAAACATCTCCCCGTGAAATATATACGTTCCCCAAGGAAACAGAAAAAGGACAAGCTGCATCGATCGCCTACGTAGCGAAAATTAATCACATAATGCTCGATACAATTGACCGTGTTTCTAGCGACAATAATAAACCCAGGAAAAAAAGCGCAGGCGCGTGCCTGGACTCCCCGAAAAGCCTCGGCCGGTAGCTCGATCCGCTGCGCCGCTCTCACATCAGCTTGTCTATATAGCTGTGTGTGTGTGTCTATATATACGTGTGCGCTTCGTCGAAATTAAAAAGGACAAGCGAGGTAGCGCAAACGCGCGCGTGTGGTGTATTTCCGGGGCGGCACATATATGAAAAACAAAAATTCATCGCGCGTCGATCCTCCCGAAAATGAAATATCGAGGCCGCGAGCGACGACGAGTAGCTCGAGCGAAAGCCCCCGCTAATAAATTAATATCCCTCAACAAGCGCTCGTGTGAGAAGAGAAGGTGGGGGGGGGGAGGGGGAGGGCGCCGTAATAATTATTTACAGCCGGCGCCTGCGGACGCTATACATAGCCTCGCGCACTCTTCAATCTTCATTAAAGCTCGCCGGAATGTGCAGCCCGTCCAGGCTCGCGACGATGATGGAACTCCACATGCAGCCCGTGGAAACTGCCGGCGTTTCTCGTGTAATGCGTTTACTTTCTCACTATACTCGTTCTCGCTATGTATGCTATATCTGTATACAGCGTGGTGTGTGGATTTTGCCTGTGCAGGTGTGTCACACGGGAGAGGACTGACGTTGCGCGTTGTTATATGTTTAGCTTGTGTCCTTGCGAGAACTCGAACTGTCCACGTGTCGAGTTAGCGGGGAAATTGGCAAACATGCGCGGCTATAGCTACTGCTATAATGCCGAAATTCGTTGTAATCAGGCGTTGAGCTGAATGAGATACTGCCTGCAATTTACTCGCCGCGCGCACTCGCGTGGTGTGTTATACACGCGTTATGTGTGTTATGTGTAGAGAGGGCCTCCGCTCCAAAATTACCGTGCCGCTCCGCGAGTTCAGTGAGCTCAGTTGCAATTCTTTCTACCCGCGTGATAAAGCGCTTCTTTTGTTATATTCATACTGCTGCGGCGTATATCTGACTGACGCTGTACACGTGAAAATTTTCAAGTTGTAATTCTGGATAATATATGGCGCTAAATTATTCCTGATGCGCCGCGCACACGGAGCTGTGCAAAACTAATTTTGAGAGGAGCGGCGACGACGACGACGACGACGACGACTCCCGAAAACTCATTCCGATGAGTCGTCGCGCGTTGCTTTTGACAAGTCATTTGCAATATAAAAGCGGCTGGCTTTATGAACCTCGCTGAGTAATTTACGACTAGTTGCAGCGCGCGCGCGGGGCAAATTAGATTACGCGCCAACGAGATGTTGAATTGTATATAGATGAACGCGCGGGGGTGTCCTGCATTGTGAAAAGATGTATTGGCTTGTTTTGAGTATCTCTCGAAGAAAGGAGGTATCTATTTGCTTCTGAATCTCTTGAACTCGAATCGCTTCGTTAATTATATCGTTAATATGTACGTCTTTAGGTTCTGATACTTTAATTCTCATCAGACCATATTTATTTAGTCTCTCGGCTTTAAGAGTGCATAAGATAGTAATGAAAGTTGGTCACTTCTCGGAGTGGTGTACGCACTACTCTCCCTTATCAAGTAGAGCGAAAAAAGCCCATGCTGGGGGCAAAAAATGTCTGCAGACGAAGAGCCAAGGGCGAGGAGCCGGTGTTCTCAGCTCTATACAAGCGCGCAGTAGAAGGCAAAAGGAAAGAGAGAGAGAGAGAGAGAAAAAAAAATAAATACTCGTTCTTTCAGATAACAGTTCACTGCCTCGGCGACGAGGCGACGCTGCGAGAGTGGCTGGTCTACGATCCCCGGCAGCGAGTTCAAGGCTGGAGGTTTATTTCCTACATGCTTTTGCACTCCAACGCTCTACACCTCACGCTCAACGTGGTCATTCAGCTGGTGCTAGCTACTCCGCTCGAGGTAAGGCCAATTAGGCCAATTCAATAAGGTCAACAATGGCTTTTCCCATTTTCCGCGTCTATACGCGCGCGAGTCTCTCTTTTTTATTTCTTTTTCTTTTTTTTTTCTTTTTTTTTCTTTTTTTTTTGTGGAGCAACTCTCCGCGAAACTAAAAAGCTCCATAGGCGAAGGTGGAGAAAGAAAAGAGAACGCAAGAGCTCCCGCGCCGGTCGTGTGTGCAGAGCAGCTAAAAAAGTGCTGATCAAGTTATCCGCACGCAGTTTTTTGCTGCGGCTGTTACGTTCTCATTGTCTTACTTCTGGACCTGCGAAAAATTGAAACAATCAATCGCAAATTCGGTTACGTATGTCAACGGCGGCAGTCACAGTAGCAGCTGATATTTTTGACGCGATTAATTATCGCAAGAGCAAAAGTTCGGAATTAAAAATTTAACGTACGTTAAATTTTTTATTTTAATTTAGAGACGTCTCCATTAGTATAAGAAGAAAGCTTCACAAGACACAACTTTTTCCAGTCGAACAAACTTGCTCGCTTACATACTCTCTAAAAGTAAAAAAGTGGAGTGGTTAATTTTCACTGATTTATTCTGTGAATATTCACTGTTTTACAGAATATTTACTGTAAATCAGCCGATTATATAAGCTTGCCAGGCGCGTTAGCGCTGTCGACCGTTGAATTTTGCCGCGGCTGCGCCTCATTAGCCGTCTCTTCTACTACTGCTACTGCTGCTGTTGCTGCTGCTGCGTTCAATAATGCGGAGGCTGGATGTGGAATTTTGTGTGAATTCGCAGGTGGAGCAAGGTCGGTTCGCGGTCGGGACGATTTATCTCGGCGGCGGAGTTTGCGGCGCGCTGGGTGCCTCACTACTGCAGCCGAACCTTTATCTCGTCGGCGCTTCCGCCGGAGTATATGCACTTCTCACCAGCCACCTAGCTCATCTTTATCTGGTGAGTTTTTTTCTCTCTTTCTATCTAGTGCTTATTCTTTTCTTTTTTTCTCTATCTCTCCTGCTTCTTTTTCCCCGCTTTACCGCGTGAAATTTTATTCAACGACCCTCTGGGACCTCCGGCTTTTTTTCATCTGGTTTTTTTCTCCCTCTCTCTCGAGAAGAAAGATATACTAAAATGGCCAAAGAGAGCGCGCGATGTTCCGAGCTAATATAATGTTGGGATTTTTCGTTCGTGCTTGCGGTTTTAAGAGGATTTCATTACGGCTTATCTGCCGATGATTTCGTTGGAAATTTCGCGTTGCGAATTGCTGAGTACATCAGCTCTGAGAGGTTCATTTTTGTATATCTTTCGTGAATGCCACTACCCACCAGATAACCAGATTGATATAGTCTGGCCCCAATATTTTGTCGATATGATTTTGTTTTGTGCTCACTTAGGCATGAAAAGCTCTTGTAGCAATGTATACCTTTAACGCTTTTTTAATTTGCGTTCTCTCGCCCTATACATTTTTTAGCACCTTTTTTTAATGCCTTATTTTCGATTCCTGTAACCCGCACGATCGTCATCAGCCTCGCATTCGCATAACTACCCTGTATATAACCAACATCATCAGCGCATGCAGTGTGTCGTTCTCGAGCGCACAACTAAATGTATAGACGCTTGGTATGGTTTCCAGTGTCATGGCGAGCTGCGCTACGCCGGCTGGCGACTAGGCGCAGTGCTGCTGTTGGCCGGTGCGGACGTGGCCTCGCTGCCGGTTCCGGCGCTGCTGGGCTGTGGCCGGGTCGGCTGGGCGGCCCATGTCGCGGGTGCCTTGGCCGGACCACTCCTTGGTCTCGCCATTTTTCCGAACCAGAGTAAGAAGGACGCGCGCGGACGCAGCTTCGTGCGCTTCGTCAGACTCGTGTCCGCCGTGAGCGTGACGCTGCTCGTCGTCGGCGCCATCCTCGGCAATGTCTACCTCATCGCTCTGCCCCAGCTGAGGAGGCCCTCCTGACAAAGGATCGAGATGCTCGTGCAGTTCTGCAAGAAGTCCTTCCTGATAGTTAAAATACGAGAGGCCGTTGACGCGGTCTTCGAGTGATTTCGAGGCTGCTGAGGCAGCCGGAATTATTCCGAGCGTAAAGGAGCTCTGGAAGGCGATGATACGCTGCTCGACGATTGCTTGAGTGCTTTGGCGAGATATGTATACCGATGTGAGGCAAAAACGCACGGCCCGTTGATTTTTACGTTAATAACTGTCGTTAACTGATTCGTGCGTCGAAAATTAAAAAAAAAAGTTCGATTCCGAGCTGGTTCAATAACCGTGGCGTATGAGCTGCATTCTTCCCTTATATAGAGCACGATACCTTTTTCGAACAGCACTGCCATTCGCGCACGAATCAATTTTATGATTTCAATGCGCACTCGAGCGATCGATACGTTGTAGATGTTGAATTCATGAAACACGCGATATGAAATCGATTTCATTGGCGAACGTGCCACATATAGGTTTGATATGGCGGGCCTAGTCGTGCATGTAAAGTATTGGTTCTTATATATACAAGTAATTTTCAAAGGCTCATCGATAAACAATAAATTATACATGATAGGTTATGGTTAAATTTTATTATAATTCTTAACCTAAACATCACCAAAAATTCTTGTAAATAATTATAGGCACACACGAGTCAAATAGGTATATAGAATAATTTTTTACGTTTACTAACGTTATTTTTTATGCATAAACAATATTAATCATACGAGTAATGATTTGTACCGAGAATCGTTAAGAAGAAATTACCATGTGCATGTAACCTTCTTCATAGTTATTTCGAGAGCTATCACCAAAATATTTTACAATTTTTCGTCAGTTTTCCGCGCATTTGCCACTGTCCTTTATAGAAATATTTATGCTACACTGATTTTGCTTACTAGAAACTAGAAACAAAATTTAACGGCAATCGAAATTCTGTTTGAGCAACAGGTTTTATTCAAAAGTATTATTAAAAGCAAAGATTATGTAAGTAACGAAATCTACTTTAGCACGTGAGTGATAACGTATGACGGTATCTCGAATTCAAATATATAATATGTAATGTACGGTTCGTATTATAGAATGAAATTTGCCAGACCGCTAGCTAAATTACGTAAAGTGAATCAATTTGAATAATCTATAATTCATCGCATATAAATTTAATTATTTTTCTTTTAAACATTCTTGAAAGAAAACTTGCGCAAACACTTGTTTAATCGTACATACATAACGATTAAGAAATAATTTTTATGTAAATCAACTTTGTAATATTTTTAGCCAATAATTAATTTGAAAATGAGAAGCTGAGTCATTTTAAAAGTTTAGACACTATAATATATAATATATACATATACATATATAGAAGAACAACAGAAAGTGTAATGAAGAAAATATTTCTCGTGCATTACATGTGCTAATATTGAAGAGACTATGTTCACATAGCTTTTCCGGGGAAAGAAACGTTGTTTGCGCTGAAAAATTTTATTATAGGATAAAAACAGTATAGTGTGTAAAATAGTGAAAATGATAACTATCATCCAAATATCGTGTAAAAAAGAATACAAAAAAAATTATTACATGACGAAACTATCTATAATGTTTATTATGATAATGAGCGCTATTACGAAGATGCACTGTAAAAGTCGACGTGAAATAAAAAAAAAACTTCCAGCCAGAATGTTGCGCTGACTTTTTGTATACTAAATTGATCCTTTAAAAATTTTATATCGCACGTTACGTTACAATTCGTGTATGTACGACAGTTTATGAATTATGCAACATAACAATGCGGGTTGCCAGCGATGTACAAGAAATTAAAATAACCTTTGCTGTTGACCGCAGAGAAGAAAATCGAAAATTCAAAAAACTTTAATGTCATACGATAAGTACCTTTTTAGAGATAGTTATATTAATACATATGCGACTATTAAAAAAACAATTTTGCCCTCGTGCAATGAAAACATTTAAACATGTTTAGATGAAAAACGTATATGATCTTACCGACGCAAATACAGAGGCGTTGGGAATATGTAAAATAAAAATATCGCGTCCCTCGATGTAAAACTATATACTGCCAAAAAAAAAAAAAAAATTGAGTATATCCGAGATATCGCATGTGCGTCTGTGTGTATGTGTTTACGCGAATCATGTATATGGATGTGTGGGAATGCGTATATATAAAAACTGTGCTATAGCGAATGAAAGCAAAGAATGACTTCCGATCTTTATTTTTCATTTTTTAACAATGATATTTTTTACTTCTGTTCCGATGAATAATAAACGTTTTCATAAAAAAAAAATTTTTACAAATATACATCAAGAGTAAGTTCTGTTCTGCAAAATCCTTCAACGAATACACTATGGTGAATGCGTTTTCTCGCGTAATGACTGAAAGCGTTAACACCATTACCAGTTATTACTCATTTGTGGATTCAACCAAATGGAATAAACCGCGGCTGTGATTATTTTAGTGTTGATACAATATATAACGATGTAAGTATAGACACCTCTATTAACGCTGTAATCGCCCACGTAGCTATCAGTCGTTATTTGCCATTGTATGCCATTCACGATCAATGCTATAAAATAACAAAAAAATATTGAATAAAAGCTGGGTACGTGCCACAAACAACACGTATTGTGTTTACTGAAATATTTTTCTTTCGTCATTACATATACACGTTTTACAAAAGTTAATAAATGCAAAACCATTTATCATCTGCCTCTATTCACAAAATAAAGAGAATCAATTTTACTTAAGAGTGAGAGTAGCGGATAGAAAGCAGCAAATACATATGTGATCACTAAAGTGAATTTACCGTCAATGATGTGAACGTTTACCTATACAATATATGTATGAGCGTGGACACAGTGGCAATAAACGCAAATGCCGAGTCTCGTAATGCGAGGATTAGGTTGAGCGACGAATTATAACCAAATGGAAAAGCGTGATAGGTGACGTAATGCTAATTTTGAGTTTCTAGGCACCATTCATTATCATCAGCTTTATCTAATGGACTTGG
>UCQR01053783.1:11470-25357 GCA_900474235.1 Cecidostiba semifascia
ATATAGGATGGTACAGCGAAAAAGCACGACGACCCGCCCGGGAGGAATTCATTTTCCGGCTGATTTATTTAAGCGCGCTGATTTCGGTGAACGCGAGCGCTTTTTTTTCATTCTCGCTATAATGTATACTTTATACCGGCGCTTAATATATTGCGGTTCGCCGATTTATAAGTGATGATGGCGTGGAAGAAGAGAAGAAAAAAAAATTGAAATGCACGTCTGTAAGTCAATTAGCGCGTGCGTTATTATTTGGTAAACAGTATTTAATTTGGCCGAGTGGATTTGTTTCGTTTAGCGCAATCAATTATGCTGCAATCGATTTTCGAGGGGGATTAATGGGTCTCATAATATGCGATTATTTTTTCGACGGTCTGGCGATTTGATCGTCTAATACTAAAGACGAAAGTGGATAATGAAAAATTCATGGGATGCTTTTGTTTTGACCTAGTCTTCTTTTATCAGATGAAAATTACTCACTGCATACTTTTCTTCGCTGTAACAAAACAGTGTCCCTGAAAAAAAAGAGCTTCCAAAAAAAACGAGCCTCGCTAGACTAAAGAATCACACGGGAGAATAAAAGAAAAGCCGTATATATACACATACGAAGAACATTTAGACGCAGCAGATTTTCCGTCATCTCTCGCGGGTGGTCGCAATCCTTCCCCATTAGCTCGTCTAAATGCTGAAATTAGAGCCAGCAGCAGTAGCAGAAAGCTCGGAAGGAAAGGTGCTTTCGTCAGACAGACGAGAGAGAGAGAGAGAGAGAGAGAGTGGGAGAGCATGCAAGTAGGGTGGCAAAAGGGTTACGTATATGCTAATGTCGCGTCGCGGCGGACGTACTGTACAGGGTCGCAGTGTACAACACAGGTCAGCGAGTATACGTCGCGCTCGCGTCCACACGTCCCTCTGATGAAGTTGAGCCGCGCGATGTGTAATAAGGGTCAGCAGCAGCAGCAGTAGCGCCGGTGGCAGACGGCCGGACGGCTGCAGCAGCAGCGAAAACGAGGCGGTGGCGGATAAAGCTTGCAGCCCGGCAGCAGATGAAGATAGAGAAGGAAGGAGGAGGGAGAGAAAGCAGCAGCAGCAGCAGCGAGTTTGCAGGAGGGGGAGGGAGCTTGACAAGCGGAGCGCGAGTGGGTTGAGGCTGGCGGACGTGACACGAGCGTCTTGTGACCCGCTGCTGCTGCTGCTGCTGCTACTACCTCTCCTCTTTCTCTCTCTCTCGCGATGTCCTTCTCGGGCTGCAGCAGCAGCGACTCCCTCAACTTCACATGCCACGATGACGACGGACCGGCCGAAGCCGGCCAGGGCATCCATTGTTGTTATTATCAAAGCGAGGGGAGGTAGAGAGAGAGCGCGCTTGCGAGAGAGGGACGATGACGGAAAGGAAGGCGACGTCTGCAGGTGACAGATGAAACAGCGTCCTTCTCCCACTCTACGACACAGACTTTCCCCGCACGCTCTCTTTCTCTTCTCGTCTCGCAAGCTCACTCGCCTGGTGCAGTGTATATGTGTGCGTCGTCCTCGTTGTCGTGTCCCTCTCTCGTCGGAGTCCATTCTCCCGTTTCTCCTCTCGCTCTCTCACTCTGGCGGCTTCTGTCAGCGTCCCTTGTTCGCTCCAGCTCTGTCGTCCAGTCACTGCGGATCTCTCTCCTGCAATTCTGCACCGGCCACAGTCATTCGACCTTTCGCCAGAGTCTTCGTTAGATATCACTCGTCCAGCAGCAGCAGCGAGTCCAGTCCGTCCGGAAATCATGCCTTACTGTAACCTCCCTCCCTCCACCTCTCTCACTCACTCACTCATATACTCTTGTCGTCCTCTCTCTTTTCTGCACCGGACGGACAGAATGGCCTCGGTCTGCTTCGTGTCCCCTCGCGCCGCCGCAGCCGCCGCCGCATTGACCTGTCTCTTTAAGTATCGATGAAATCCGAATTCTCGGTATTCGGCTCTCTCCTTATCTTCATCGCCATTGTCCGAGAGAGCCAACGCTCGAGTTCATAATTAGTCGCGCACTTCGCGTGTAATATATAAGCGCTGAACACATACCTATACATAGCCGCAGCAGCTTCTAATTATATACAATATATACTTGTGTATACGCTGCATATGGAGCATATACACACGTATAGTCTTCCCGAAAAATCTGCTGCGATTCGTCGAGGCGATAACAAGTAGCGTATAAGCACATACATACATGCGACGGCGAGAAATTGCAAAGACGCGCGGGCGTGTGATGGGTCGACGGAATTCTCTCGCGCGCGAATAACTCAGCGCGGCAGTCGTCGTCTGGGCTTGTGTCTTCTCCCCCTCCCTTTTTTTTTGTCTGTGGGCGATCTTCCGTGTCGGGAAACCACGTGGAAACCAATAAACCACTGCTCGGGATATTCAGAAGGCAGAAAACTGTCCTAGAGAGAGAGAGAGAGACAGTGAGTCTAATGTGTCGACGAATCATTTTTCCTGAAATTATTTTTACGATACGTTATCAGTAGTTTTTGATCCACAAGGTCGGAATTTAAAAATCTGTCGTATACCTACTATATATACACAAGACAGCAAAGTTTACATACGAACAAACAGAACAAATACGTCTCTCTGTGCCAGCTCAGGAACGCGTCGACGAAATCCTCGCCACCGCTGAATATGCAATGAAGCGTGTGGCGTTCGTTCGTTTCGTCGCTCCCGCGCGCGCACATACACGTCAGTGGCGCAGCCGAGGTATCCGCGCATATTGCCCGGTGCTGTCGATCAAGCCTCTGGGCGCGCTTTTTTCTAATCCGCTGCTTAGAGGAGAGAGACTAGCTTTCCTTTGACTTCGATGGAATCTCAATACTGTGGGTTTGTTTCGTGGTGGCTGGACAGGATTCCTCGTCGCGTGTAAAGACGATTTTGGGGCGGATATGTCGATAAGCTCGAAAAGCTACTTTTTTAATACTCTACTCTGAATTTCTGCAAGTGACCAACTACTTTGTATAAGCGTATAGATTTGCTTGATTGAATTATTATAATTATATGCGAATATGGGTAGTCGCATTGTTGTATGTATATAATAACGCGAAAAAAACAAAACAGAATCGTTAGTATAAGACAGTAGAAGCATCAGTTGGACGAATCCGCCGCACACGTCGCACCCACGACACTTTATTAATAATCTTATAACGATTCCCATTGCAAGGCAAGCCTTCAGAGAAACACTCAAGCTAAAAGTCCTCGTATAAGCCCCATATTTCACACAGCAATAATAAAAAATGATAATACCGCTGTCAAAATCTGAATTATTCATTAAGCATGAAGTCTCCGAGATGGCAAACACGATTACTACCCCTGGCTCGGTATAATAAAATCTATTAAATCGTTACATACGTCGTTAGGCTAAATACAAACGCCAGGACTCATTATTCGCATTATAGCTCTCAGTCTCGAATGAAAAAGAAAGACACGATGGAGCAGAAAAACTCGTCCGCCTCTTTGTTCGCTGCTCCGCGGGCAAAAACTAGTAATAGCTAAGCAATAAACGAACCGAGAGCAAGAGAGAGAGAGAGCCAAATTCTGTTTTAATAAGAGAGCCCTTTCTCCGGTCCACGCTAATCAAGCCGAAATTCGTCGTCGTCGTGTAGTAATGTCGCGGGGACCGGAGATGGAAGAGCCGCCGCTGCCGCTACTGGCTTAATGATAGGCCCCTGGCTTTATGATCTCAGACGGACTTCTGCGAAGCGAAGTATGCGCGCGAGCGCGAGAAAGCGAAAAGAAGAGAAAGAGATCATTATATGGCGAGTCCTTAAATTATAAAGTTTTGCACGAAGGGCTTCTTCCTCTTGAAGCTTCGTCTTCTTCTTCTTCTTCTTCTTCTTCTGCAGCGCTTTCTCGTGGGACGCGAATTATTCTTTTATTTTTCAACTTGCCTGATCGCTGCTTTTTACTTTCCTGGCGTTTATGGGAGTAGTGGGCGTCACTCTTGGACGAGCATCCGAGAAGTTTGAATTTAAAAATCGATTGTCGAAAAATTCTCGCGAAATTTAAAAATATCTCGTATAACACGCGCCTTTTGTCTCGTCTATACACTCACAATCCAATGAATCCTCGAAGAGCAAAAGCCGCGTCTTTCACCTCGCTGCACACCCTCGTGTTCTCGACGAAATTTTATTAATTATTCCTCTCATCGCGACGAGAGATGATCTCGTCACTTTTCAACAAGTTAAACCACCGAGACAGTTTCAGCGCTCAGCCATTCCCTTTGATCTTATCGTGTGCAATATTTACCGCGGGATAAATCTCGAAAGCTGGCTAAAATTAACCAATCAATCAATCAATCAAAAATACCAACCCGAGAAAATGGATGAAAAAAAAAAATTGCCTCGTCGCCTGCACCCTCCTCCGCAGAAGGAATAAGTAGAGGGCCGCTGCGTCGGTGGCGTCTCTCTCTTTCTCTCTCGCTCAGGGTGGCGTCGGCGGACTTGAGGTTAGGTTGGTCGGTTGACCCGCTTGACAATCGATTGACGGCTGTCGCCAAGACTCCCCTTCTCCTTGCCTCCTTCCTTCGCCGCCGCCGCCGCCGCCGCCGCCGACGCCGCTCTCTCCTCGCGGAATCGCCCTGAGCTTTTGCCGCCCCTTCCAGCGCGCGCTTTCTGCCACCTTTGTCTCGTCACTATGCTCTCTCTCTCTCTTTCTCTCATCGGCTTCGATCCTGCGACAAGTCGAATAATTTCCCCTAATTATCGGCCTGCAAAGGGGAGAGATGAATTCCGCTCCGGAGTATCGACGCGCTATACTCTTCTTTCTTGTATTTCGTCGTCCGTAGTGGTATATACCTATATAATATACGGTTGTGGCTATAGTACATAGAGGAGGGTGCGGAAGCTTTTGAAGGGTGAGAACCGTGCGCGCGCGCGCGACGAATCAATCCGTCTGTGTTGTACAGGCTTTTCAGCTTGATCATCATTAGCAGTAGCATGTGTGATTTGTATTCATTGTGTGTCTGAAGAAGGAACTCGTTTCATATAGTATAATATAATTTCGACAACACACACACTGATGTGTGATGATTCGAGCTGGAAATTATGTATATAGTATACCCCTTTAAAGTCAACGCAAAGCTTTTTGCGCCTCTAGCTTACCCTTATCATGCTCCTCTCGCGTGCGTTGGAGTATTTATAAAAAGAGAGACTCGGACTCGAGTGATTGATTTGTTCTTTCAATCCAACCGGTGATGGACGACCGACAGCGGAGAAAAGTTATCCCGCGCGACTGTATGTGGAAAAAAACGACGTCTAATTCAATCAACAACAACCCTCCGAAACCCCGCGCGTATATAACTAATTCCAAAGAGAAAAACAAAATACAAAACAAAAACAAGCTCTATATAACTACTGCGGCGAGAAAAGCTCGTGTATATAGGTATATGTATGTATGTAGAGCGAGAGATATCAGAAAAGGAGCAGCATCGCACGGGAGAATCGCGCTCGCGCGCTGGATATTATTTGCCGCGGGACAGTGACAAACGCCCGTCAACGTCAGCCGTCAGCGGCACCTTCCCCTCCGTCTACACACATACACACACATACAGAGCCCTCGACCTTCTCCTTTTCGCGACGTCGGTACAGTCGTCGGCGTCCCCTCTACTCCTACTCGCGCGCGCGAACGTGACGAGCATATCTGGATCTCTGGACGCGCGACTCGTCATCTCTCCGCCAGCGTTACGGAGGAGGAGGTGGGAGAAAGCTGCAGTAGCAGTAGCGAAGGACGAGGAATGCGCGCGAGGCAAGTATAGCGTGTATTAAAGAGGAGAGCGAGGGGTGGCTGACATATTGCGGCCTCGCGTCAAGCCCGTCTTACTCGCGTCCGTCAGTCCGAGCCTCGCCTGTCCGTCATGTGATTGTACGTGTGTGTGTGTGTGTGTGTGTGGGCTGCTTGATTTTTCTAGCGTCGTTGTAGTCTTCGCGACGACAACGACGACGACGGCGACGGGAATAGCTCGATCGGGGTCGTCGTGATGCGGAATTATTATACTTGCTTTATTGGCAGGCTTTTTTCGGCGGTCAGTCGTCCTCGTTTATTTTCAGATTGACGTTTGATCGATATGTGTATTCTATGTATGTATTCCTTATATTCCGTTATTGTGTCTGAAGAGTCCCGGGAAATTTTAGAACAATTCGAAATGAACAGCCACAGAAAAGTGCCTGTTCATTTCGAATTTTTGGAATTGGAAGACAGGTGACATATCTAAATCTGCAAGCCCAGTTCATATACAGCGGTATGTCACCTAATATGCAAACTGTCCTTTGTTCGGCCTGCTTATAATTTTGCTCATGCTATGCAATCCAATTTGTTTATATTTATGTTGGAACGTTTTTTTTTTAATATTTCTTCTGGATGTTTGATAAGCTACAGCCGTCTAGTGCAGTCGATACGCCGCTCTCTCGAATTAATCGGTCCATTATAACGGAAGCTTCGGAGAGAGAGAGAGAGAGAGAGAGAGCGTCGAAAAATGATTTCCTCCGACCATTACAATAAATTACTATACTGCCGCATGTAGTCCCATTGTCTCGTCAATCTCGTCTTTTTCTACTGTGTGATAAACACCGAGCGCGCGTCCCCGCCAAAATCGCCGAGAGTCCTGCACAATAATCATACATTACGAAAGGGAAATAAATCCACGAGTTATAGATAGAAAGAGAGACACAAAGGCCAAGCGCGTCTTTCCCTCATCGAAAGCATTGCCTTCTATATATACGTACACATTTGGCTTCCGTACTACTACTACTACTACACTGCTACTACTACTGCTACTACTGTATACGTCCGCATAGCACTTTGTTCGAAAAAGAGTGGAAACTTCAGGTCCTATAATTCCTCGGCTTGCGCGCGCACTCGAAAAGTATCCAGCGCTTTCTCTCTCTCCCTATCTGTCCGCAGTTATTTATCGATTTCAAAGCCCATCGCGTCTTACGGATCACGAAGCAGCAGCAGCAGCAGGAGAAAGAGAGAGAACGTGTATGTGTGTGTCTGTGTATGCGAGCCAGCGCGAAAAGAGAGTGTAGGGGGGGGGGAGGTAGACGTAGGTAGTCATTATGTGGAGGGAGGTGACGTCAGTGACGGTGACGGATGGCTACGCGTCAGGCGAAGTATAAACCCCATGGTAGCCAATAAATTATTGCAACTATAAATTACTTCTGTGCGCTCACGATATAATGCCGCCGCGCGCGGCTACTGCTGCGGGTGGGGTGTGCTTCTCTCTCTCTCTCTCTCTCTCTTTCGCTGCTGCTGCTGCTGCGAAACAACGATGTGTTATATGCTCTCGCGCATATTCACATATATACGTGTGTGTATGTATGTGTGTGTGAGAGAGCTCGTCAACAGCGAGACGTGTTTGTGTGCGTTTCGTCTCTGTATGGGGTGGAGTGAGCAAACAAAGCTGCTGCAGACCGTATAAGACGGCGAGTCGAGCAACACCTTTGCCTCGTGCAGCTATTGTGCAAAGAGTGCGTGCGGTAGCAGCCCGCATGTGGCTACGACACACTGTGCAGCTCTCGACTCCTGTCCATTAAGCCTGTGCACGAGAGAGAAGTCCTCTCTCTCTCTCTCTCTCTTTCTTGTGTGCAACGGTGGGAGTGAGAGTGTTGTGCCTGCCTTTATTTGTTCTTCATATTTTCTGGGAGAGTAGACGCTTGTTCTTTTTTTCTCTCTCGTATATTATAGCTTAACAGATATTATTGTACACGTGTTGTTTTAACAGATCTCGTTGCGTTAATGAACGTAAACTTATCGAACGACCTCGATCTATCTTTGCTCGTAATATTTTTACACACAATCGCGTCCGTGCAGAATTACAATATAGTTTTACAGTATATAACGAGTTGATTGAATCCAATCTCGCGGCTGCGAATTAAAACACGCGATTACGCGCTATAATGGTAATATACCCATCGTATATGCACTCTAAATTAATGAATTAAGCAGTAGAGAGAAAGAGATGAAAATTGAATTCAATTAACGTTATACATATATATTAGGTACTTGATGCTTAAATCATTATAGCCGCACTATCCGCACGTATCGAAATTCAAACCTCTTCGGCAAAAGTCCAAGAGCGAATATCGCATACAAAAGCTGTTAATCAAGGGAAGAAATATACACCTTATTGAATCGCACACGGCGGACACGTATACGTATAGAGAAAAAGCCGCAAGACGCGCCTATAAATCAAGGTGGCGCAGTCGGGCTATCCGTTTTTACGTTTCGCATTCCTAGTCGCGCGTGCTAGCTGCGGAGGAGAGATTATAATTGCGATTCCCGTACGCGAAGGAGCGATTAATTCCCGCCTAATGTGCAATTAGTTACGCGAGCGCGTGTATGTATATACGCGCGACACGCCTTATATCGCGGTGTGGGCGTATATATACACACACACACACACACACATGCACATGCTGGTATAAATCATCGATTCCGTATCGATGAAAATCAAAGTTTTCCAGACCTCTCGCGAGAGCCGCGCACACATCCATCCCGCCGCGCTACTGCGAGAGACTTTTTTTTCTCTGCGTCTTGCAGCGCTGCTGCGCTCTTGTAATAAAGTCGTCGCGTGAAATTCAGGTCAGAGCGATTTAGAAACGCTATATGCTTTTTTTCGATACGCTGATTATCGTTAGAGAGCATGTGTGTGTGTGTGTGTGTGTGGGGGGGGGGAACGGCTTTTCGCGTGCGGGAAAAATCGAAGAGCTGATGAATTGTATATGCGGTTGGGGATAAAAATTTCTAATCCATATCTCGAAGCTATAGCTGTTGAAATATCAATTTGTCAGTATACGAGACAGACTTGTTTAGCGCAGCAACTATTACAGCTCTATCTATAATTTTCGTTATACATAGACTACTCGCATAAAAAGACACTTTTACAGGAGAAAAAAAAAAGAAACTTGTGTATCATCAAGTGTATTATACGGACCCACGGATCGCGTCTCTCCGAAAAAGATCGCATCGTGAGAAAGCTACTCTCTCCGCGGCTGCAGCAGCAGCAGCTCGACATGAGCACCGCTGGCATAACATAATCCCGATACGTAATAAATATTGTGTAGGCTACGGATCGGCTCTTGGCGTGTAGCGGTGCGTGTACCCGTCGTCCAGCTCTGGTCGTTATAAGCACACACAGACACACATACGCCGTGGGTATCCTTCTCTCGATCGCGCGGCCTGGACTATACTCTCCCGCCGAGGGAGAGAAAGAGAGCGAAGGGAGGATATTATGGGCGAGCGAGTGAGTTATACGCCTTGTCGCATGTGTGTCGCATAAATCTGTTCCTCTCTCGAAGCAGGAGAGAGTCTCAGCCCCCTGACGACTCCCCGAGAGCAGCATCAGAGCTGTACAGCCAGCAGAACACGCGAACGGGAGAGAGAGAGAGAGAGAGAGAGAGAGAGAGAGAGAGAGAGCCTGACTGACTGCCGCAGCTCCTTCTTCTTTTCCGATATGCAGCGCTGCTGCTGCTGCTGCTGCTTCGACGCGACCTCTTCTCCTCCTTCTCTTCTTCTTCTTCTTCCTCGTCCTATATATGCGTATGATACCTATATACACACACGTTTCGAGTTCTCGTTTTATCATCGCGCGGGCTTTCACTTATAATCTCGCGTGTTAATCTCCTTTGATTTGCCTCGACTTTAACTTTTGGTATATGAATGAGCGAGTATAGTTATGAATAGCACACTCACGCGCCGATTTTATTCCTCCAAAAGTTTACGTACATTGAAGAGACTATGCAGAGCGCTTAATTAGAAGCTTCGAGGCTTTCTTCGAACGAAATACTATATTTTTTCTTCTTGAAAATCGGATTCGATGCATATAAATCAGCAGCAGCGAGATTCGCGCGCGTCGCGCTCGGAGAATTTTAGACAATCTTATTAACGCGCCGAGTTCATCCTACGCGCGTATACGTCCCTCTTCCCCGAGCGGTACTTTATCATCGCGCCTTCTCTCTTTCTCTCTACTCCGCGCGCGGTGCAACTCCTTATCCTCTCACTCTCATTCCCTTCCACGCACTTATATGTGTATATACTCTCTCTCTCTCTCTCTCTCACACACACACGTGCGCGCGGAGAAGGCCTATCAGATCGACACGTTGTTCCATCGTACGAATTCAAGTGTCCCTCATTACTATACGGCTCCTTCGCACTCTCGAGACGGCGACGACGAGTCGCCAACCCGCAGCACTGGTAATTGGCTCCGCGGATTCACGGGGCCACAGCTCTTCTGTTTTTTTTTTCTCTGCTTTTGCTTATACACTTTTTTTTTTCTTCAGTACACCCGGCGCCTACTGGACTTGTGTATACTATATATACGTGGAGATTCAAAGTCACGTTATTTATTATGAAAGGACGATTGTCGTTTTTAAAATTAAATATAGGACACTTTATTCTCACACGCAACGTGGTGGCGGCCCTCCCGCGCGCGGCGGTGCACTTTCGTGTTAATCCCGTCACCTGAGACTGCGCACGTCAAGGCGTGTTGCATATTAGCGCGGTTCTCTATTTTTAGGGCAGCGTGGTGCGGCTGTCCCACAGCAACCACCGAGTCGAGAGCCGGTGAAAATCGAAACTCAAGCCGCCAACGCTGCCGCTACTGTAGCTTTCTCTTTATATGCAGCGCGGAATCGAGCGGTTGGAGGTGTATACGGTAACAAGAGTCGCAGAAATTGACGGAACGTGAACAGCTAATGTGTCGACGCCTATTAATATATATATAGCATTATGCATTATATTATACTTATTTTTGTATGAGGGGTATATGACACAGCTGGAAAATTATTCGACATAATTCATCGGTGCAATTAATTAGCGATTCGTCTAGGGCACCTGGGTGCAAGCTTCCCCGTCGACCACATTAAAAATTCCCTCGGAGAGAAGGGGTGGAGAGGAAAGTCAAAAGGTCTCTCTCTCTCTCGAGCGCCGGCAAAAGCGCACCGCAAATTTCCGAGGTTCGTTTGCTCGGCGCGTAGTTGTCGCTCACGCGCTTAAAGCGCTTCATTATTAATCGGCTCCTGTAATCGCGCCTTCGTACCTGCAGCAGCAGCCGCCTAAGCCAGCCCTAAGAAATTCACGAGAGCAAAGGGCGAGAGAGAGAGAGAGAGACCATCAAGGAGCGTATATAGCTCTCTCTCTCTGCCAGCGACGTCCGACACGCAAAATCCGTCGGAACGACGTTTAAGGCTGTGTGAAGGACCGGAGCCGAGAGTGGTTAAGTCTCTGACAAGAGACCAAAAATTTAGGCTCTCACGATATTATACGTAGAGATGAATATTCCTGACGCGCGTGGCGTCAGAGTTAGATTTGAATGAAGGTTTTATGTATTTTTAAATTAAACTAAAAGTTGATGGGGAAAAAATTACTTTTATTGTATATGGTCATTGGAATATTGAAAACGTCGCAGGCGCGTCCATACGTGTGTACTATTGATGAAAAAGAACGACGTGCCAGATAGAAGTTAACACAGTACAGCTGTAATAGAATTTCAAAACGCGCCAATCAATAACCTGCCGATACTTTGGATTTTTAATAGACAGATGAACTATTATGAGCGTAGGATGTAAAAAATTACTAAGCGATAAACGCGCACGTATACGCAAATTATTTTTCAATTCAACGCCGTATAAAAAAAGAAACGAGAAAAAACAAAAGCACCGATAATAAAGCTCAAACGAGCCGAAAAGAAGCTTCTCTCTCTCTCTCTCTCTCTCGAAACCCTACGTCTCTCTAACAAGACAGAAAAGTCGTCGAATGAAGCAAAGAGCAGTAGCGAGAGAAGTTATAGCAGTAGAGAGAGAGAGAGCGCGCGCTGCACCTGTCCTCCTGTACATCAAGCGTCCATCATCTGGACGACACACTGAGCGACTCTCTGTCTCTCTCCCTTACGCCACTATATACTTTTCGAGAACCCGCATACATATACATCACACGTACACCACACACTCGACTTCTGGCGCGCGTTTATTTATGCTGACACAATATTTATTAGAACGGATCGGTCCGTCGGCTCATTCGCACTGAGAGAGGAGAGAGTCTATTTTGGACGACGACGAAGACGAAGCGCCACCTCGTCTTTATTGCGCCGCCGCCGCTACTCTTTTTTTCGCGCCACACGGCGTCGCTCTATCTCCGTCCTCGCCTTTATCTCTCTTATACTCGTTCCTATATACATACATGTATACATACGCGAAAAGATACAAGAAATAAGCCTGACGATTCTGGCACTTGCGAGATTGAGATATGTCTGCGAGAGAGAGAGAGAGAGAGAGAGAGAGAGAGAGAGAGAGAGAGAGAGAGAGAGAGAGAGATCGATTTTTCAAGAGACGTATAACGTACACAAACATTCCTGTCCTCGGCTCTCGCTGCTGATGTGTGTTGCATACGCAAGCCGGCTCGGACAAGCTCTTATTAGCCGAAGCGCGTGCGCGTGCTTGCGAATTATGCAAAAAGACGAGGTATACACGACGATTCTAAGTTTACTTTGGCTCCCGCGAGCTTTCGCGAGTTTGCGCGTCAGGAGCATTTAAGATGCAATTTATCGTGCGCCGGCTAAATAATGGAGAAATTTTGCGCCGAACAATTGCTTTGACGTGAGTTACGTGTCTCTCTTTCTCTCATCTCTTTGTTTTTTTTTCAGTTTCGCTTCTGCGGTTAAAATTATACAGGCGAGCGCACGTAATGCATTGTCCGTTAAATTTGATACTCGTCGTCGTTTTGCCGCTTGTAAGTGAAATCGTCCTGCATCCGTTCCTTATGATTAATCACTCTCTCCATACCTACGAATCTCGAGCCGAAAAAATACAAACGACAACTCAAGAAAAGGCTTGTGCATTTACTCGCGCGTAGTGATTGAAACATCAAGAAACCGATCAGAGGGAGAGAGCCCGAAAAAGAAAAGCTCCAGCCGTCAATCTTGCTCTCTCTCTCTCTCACACACAACGTGAAAAGACGATACGTATACACGACAATGCCGGTAGCTGTATACGAGTCAAGAGAGTAAGCGATAACGCGTGTGTCTGAGCTGCTGCTGCTGCTGCGGGGGGATCGACACCAGCTGCTATACACGTATTTGTTGGCAAGCCGTAAATAGCCTGGAATCTTGCCTCTCTCGCGCTCGGCGCTCACACCCGTTGATACATCCGTGCACAGCGTCGTCGTCGGTGTTCTCGCGCGCGCGCGACTGACAGGTCTCTTCGCTAACAATTATCGTCGTCGCGACGACGCTGCTATACTCCGTTAAACGGGAACGTCAGAGAGAGAGAGAGAGAGAGAGAGAGAACCGTCTGATGTGAGACTACGCCACCTGCTTGACTGAGAGCGAATCGGTCGTCGCTAAGTATTCGCGACAATTATCCTTCTTGCGCGCGCGGAAACATTTAGGTAAATTTAGAGGCGTGCATTTTATTGAAATTCATCTATATGCAAATTCGCGAATCGAATAAGAAAATAAGTATATACAGCTATAATGTATTATAAAAAGCGCAGAGCGAAATTGATTGACGGTGAGATGGCGAGAAGGAGCTCAGGGGGGAGATATAGGTATACGAGTATATAGGCGAGACAGACAAGATGAAGGCATCGCGTCCTGTCATCTCTCTCTCTCTCTCTCTTGCTCCGGCTCACTCTCCTGTCTCTCAATCCGTGCGATGCGCGTCCGCACTTTGAGGGCTTCCCTCTGGTACGTCCGGCTAAGATCCCGTGGCACATTGTCAGTCGTCGGAGCAGCTTGCTGTCAGGCCTCGCCGAAAGAAACGAATCGAGTCAGCGAGCTCGAGCAGAGCCACTGTCCGCTGCAATCAGCCTGAATTGAGCTTGATAGCATTGTTAGCGGAGGAGGTGTCGGCCCTCGACTCCTTCTCGCGCTCTCTGATCTAGGT
>UCQR01053787.1:3800-14409 GCA_900474235.1 Cecidostiba semifascia
ATAATGCACTGTGTGTGCGAGTTTGTTGACTTTTCTAACAAGAATTCTCTGTTAACAAAAAAAAAAAAGACTAAGCGCGCTTTAGACTCGAGAGTCGATGTTTTATTCAGCGAGTGATCGTGTAGGTGAAGAAATTGAAAACTGATGTAAACTATTGCTACACACGGGGGAGTAGAGAGAAAAATAGGGTTTTAGAGACGGTAAGTGCAACAATGTAGCTTTGCTTTTATTTGCGAAATTCTTCTCGTTAGATTTCTTTTATTTTCTATAATGGTGTAATATACGGTGACTTGTGTTCTGTTCAGATTTTGCAATGATTATTGTATACAGCTATGTTGGAAATTAAGTATAATGAATCAAGCTACTGTAGTTTCTTTTTGTATAGCATCCACGTAGTAATTATATGACATTACGAGGCACGTCTAGAAGGTAAGCTACATCTATAATTTCAGAATGATTACAATATACTATAACAAGAATATATCGATGCATGAAAAATTCAAACTTTCCACTCGAACGAATCCAAAGTGATCCCGGTAAAAAAAACTTCGAGAAACAATCTTCCCAAGCTCATCATCCACTTGTATACATTCCACAAGAAACCATCGTATATTTCAAACAGAGGAAGAGAAAGAAAAAAAGGGCTCCACTTACAGTACAGTCTTTCAGGACTCAGCGAGCGCATGATGTTGGGCACAGCGTTGTTGAATAGCGGCGCCCTCATGGTATTTCTCACGGGAAATTGCCTGGTCGGTTCCATGAGGAAGCTACCGTTCTTGAAGGATCGCATCGTGTTGGCCCAAGCCTCGCTGCTCGAGTATATGAAGCTGGCGTCGATCCAGCTGGTCACTTTGTTTATCTGCAACCTCACGTAATTACAGCTATTCTCGCGCTTTTTTCCGCGAACGCGCGTACAGTCTCGCTAAGAGGCCACACCGCCACCGCCGCATATTATAACTTCCAATTAGCCGAGAGAGAGTGATCTCGCTTATTTCGTTCGCCGCGCGCTATTATGCTAATGGAAACGCTTTGCTTGAGTTACTCTACTAATCCATAGAGCTGTGAGTATACACTATCTGTTTTTAAATTTGAATTTGTGATTTCGCGCGGTTTGTATAAGTAAATAACGATCTTAATTTTTAAAAATTAAAAGACACGGCGAGAGAAAAAAAGGTAAAGAGTAATATATACGCGTGTGTGTATACATTACAAATTACTATTATTAAGAGTAAACTGCATTTAAACGTGCGCCGCGGGTACAGCTCGTAAATTGATGAGCCGCGAGTATGTATAACGACGCGCCGAATATATAATATTCTCCCGCGAGATATAAAATGAGTATATACGCGCGTTCGACCTTGATGCAGCTCTTCGATAATATAGCTTCGATATTAAAAGCCAACACGTTCGGCGTCTTTAAAGTTAAATACACAGATATATACACGAGCGAGAAAAAAAGCGATACCTCTCATTATATTACGAAGCTCGGCGACGAAAAATGAATGATATATTTGCAACGACGAGAAGCTCGCTCCCGAATAAATCGAACCATATAAATAACCTCTTTGTCGCGACGGCGACGATGAGTAATAATAAGAACAATTTCGAGTGATGATATAGGCCGAAATATATAAGACAAGGCGATACTGCAGCGGCTTGTGTCTTTTGTGACGTGTGTTGCGAAAAAAAGGCTGGTATATGCGGGGGCCTTATATACCGCGGGAAATTTAAAGTTCGAAATCGAGATCATTAATTAAATTAACACACAGACACCGGGAGGGGCACCCACTGGATCGAAAAGAAAAAATTTTTCGCCCGCACGAGATGTGCAGCATAAATGCAAACAAATCGTTCGCTCACCACACGTTGGAGCGTGTATATGAGGAGTATAAAAAGAAGAGGAAGGTTTTGCGGGTGAAATGTCAATGCTGAAAGGGTGATTAATGATCCGCGGTGTCTGAGGTTTCCTATGCTTGAGGTCGAAGGTGGGGAATTTAATTTTTTTTTCTCTTAGCAATAAGTCAATGATTGGATGCTTGTAAGTATACTCTCTGGGACGTCCGAATTTATAATCGAAAAGTTTGAGTGAATCATTGCGCGTGTGATGTGGAAAAAAAGATACCGAGTGTCTTGAATGAGTTTCGGCACTCTCGATGCGGGCATAAATAAATCACGAAATACATTACTTCGATTTAAATATACTTAGATTTGGGATCAGCTGATGATTTCAGTACGTATATTTTATGTATACTGTGCAAGTGTGGAATCTCATTCCGAAACTCATTTTTTCAAGAAGGTATTATTGGGCATCTTTCATATGCGGTCATGAAGATTGGAGTCATTTTTTTTTCTTCATCGCATTCGTTTGCAATCGACACTCAAATTACAGGTGTAATTTTCAGTGTGTATACTCATCGCGTAACTCAAGCAAGGTGTTCGTTCAATGTATGAATGTATAATTTATGTATATTATGCAAAAGATTCTTCATCTTTTATGTACTGTATTGTCTTGAACAAGCCGAGAAGCAAACGTGTCTCACCACACTCGACACTAATCTACTTAAACGGATGATTTCACGTTCACAGCATTCGATCGAATGCAATAAACAAAAAGGCATAAATCACGTACCCGATGCCCCCGATATTTCATTATTATAAATAATAACGCACCTGTCTAGCGCGAACACAATCAATCCGCGCGTTATTATGTACAAGAAAATAATTAAACTGTCTGAGGAAAAAATTCCCTCGAATTTATGATAATAGCAATTTAATCAGCCTCGCGTTAAAGAAAAAAAGACAAAATAAAAAGCCACACTCAATCGTTCGCTATCAATTATATCATTAATTGAAATAAGACACACTGCACTCGCGTTCAATTTCCCTCTCGGCACTATACTACTACTTTATACGTATACGCTTCGATTACCAATTAAAATTGATTGACGGAATGAATATAAAGCGCGTTTCGGCGTGAATTTCAAAAATCGTCGCTCTCCTAACAACTCGCGACGGGAAGTTAATTACTCCCCGACGCGTGTGTATACGTCAGAATTCTCCTGCTATTTTTTTTTCGCTTATTCGATCTCGAGTATTAGGTATATCCGATCGAGTATATAGTTCAAGACCATTGATACATACCGCGTTAAAAAGAATATATAAGGCGTTATAGCTTACCTGTTCACGAGGACTATTGGGGCTGTGTCCAGTCTGCCGATCATAGTCCGCCCTTAGGAACGGAATGTACTTATTACCCTGGCAGTCCTTGTCGAAAACCGGATCGCACTTCTCGACGTCGATCTTGTGGAACTCTATTGGGCAGCCGCTCTCCGAAGCCATGATTATCTCCGACGTGACCAGTTGCCCTATTTTACGCGCGAGGAAAGCATTCAGAATTGAAAAAGAAGAAATTACTCGCACACATACACACGTTGTGTATTACGTCGTGTTGTGTAACAACAACACACCAGCACCTTTCGGACGGGGGCTTGATCGACGACGAGTTATTCGAATTCCCCGCGCGCGCGCTAAAACGCGATTGAGCAAGGTCGATCTCATAGACGCACGCGGTGTTCCCAGAAGGAAAATCGATCAGAATGTGTGTCCTTAATCGCATACGTATGATTCTACTATGTGACGCCCTTCGCGTGCTGATGAAAGTGAGGTTGATAATCGCGTTCCTCGAAATTATTGTATATATAGACATGTGTGTGTGCGCATTTGAGATGAAGCTATTATTATTATTATTCGGAGAGTCTTTTATGATGATATTGTAGGTTCAATTTCTCGCAGATGATTGGATTGTATGATATTAGCACCTGAACGTTTCCGTAAACAACTTTGTGCGCGGGGAATCGGTTTTCTCGATATCGAAGGCGAACGTCGATGAATGGAAGATTGAAATTATATGAGGATATTGGATGGGTTTTGTATATAAGCTGGGATTTAGCGATTAGCTGCGAACATTGATTCCCGTGAAGTGTTAATAGCTTAATTCCATATCGCGTTTGAGGATGCAATCATTCTGATATATTATGTGCTTTGGCTATTTCGATATTATACCGATTCTTCAGGAATTTTTAATCATTCATTTCGTAGTAGATAATAATTCAAATATACTCAGTAAAAATATCTAAAATTAACCATTGAGAAATGGCGAGCAAATTGGCAAATGAGCGATGAGCAAACAGCAATCGTACATTTTGAAAACAAAATTCTTTTCACCGCGCTGTATACACATACAAGCGGCAGAAACGTTAATGAAGACATAAAAATTGAAAAGAGACTATACTCACGCGCACAAATTTTACGTAATAATACATCCCGGGCACAGACACGAGTAAAAAGAGTATATAAGTAACTTCGGCATAAATTTTCAGAGCATACACGCGATAAAAAGGATAAATATTCCAAATCGTATATATATGTGTATACAATTATCGAAGCCACTCGCGCGGAGAGATTAAGTCAATTACAATAACGCAATGGGCGTATGTATGTGTGTGTGTATGTGTATGCAACTCACCGAAAAAAGCAAAGAGAGCCGTTTTATTGCCGATGGAAGGCAATCCGTCTTCTCCTTGCATAAAGAGATCGCTCAATTTCCGAGGCGAAGGCCTGTCCTGGCCAGCCATCATGTAAACTCCATCGGTGTACGCGGCTGGTACCTTTCGTATCAGCCTGCTATCTACAGATATTGGAAGCGTCATTAATTCTCCGCCTTTTTCTCTCTCTCTCTCTCTCCAAATTATCGATAAGCACTTATCGCTCTTGTAAGTACATATATGAGGGACTCTCTTTTTCACTCCATCATATAATTTATGCAAATTCGTTTGTCGATCGAAGCGTTAATGCTCTTTTGAGAGGGAGAGATGCTACGAAAATTCGGAGCGTCATTATCGCTCTCTGACGTAATTTTCGAGATCGGTCTGCACGAGAGGCCGCGACGTTGATGTTAAATTTATGTGTGGTTTATTAATAACGACGGTGTACGCCTGTTATATCTCGTAAATGGGAGCGAAAAAGAGATTCGTTAAGAATTTAATGGATACAAGAGAGATTTTAATGCGAATCAATGAGTGTATATTGATATACTTGCCTACGGAGCCCCACTCGGGATGTGCCAAATTGTTGTACCAGCCGTCATATCTCTGCTTTTCTACGGGTCCGTTGAAGGCTCCTGAAACGAAAATCGATCGGTTTGAAATATATTATAACTTGACATTTTTTAACAGTAAATATAATCTCGTTTAAAGTGACTAAATAAAATTTTGATATAATATACGTCGTGTACTAAATGATATGTCTGTCATATCGCAAAGAACGATTTGCCAATATACAGGCGCATTTATATTTATAAAACTAAATAAAACGAGAGGCACGTGTACTTAAAACTACATTAATCATATACTGTCAAAAAGTTGCGGGATAATTTTATCGATAATATATCAAACAATTTGCTGCTCGACGATACCAGACACAAAGCTTTTGCAATATAAACGTGAATTAAATTTGTTTTTTCAAATGATTGATGTATACACCATTATACAAGAACATAAGCTTCCTAAACCATCACAAAATATACACAGCAGTTCCTAGTACGCATTTTCCTGCTACAACAATCAACGATTAGTTTCAACACAGTTTTTCTCAAATAAAAACCAAACAAAAACTACGCATCATCATCAAAAGTGAAAGGAAGAACCTAAAGACTGCAGCAACGATATTTCAAACCGACGATCCCCACCCACACGTCCATCGTTTTTTCTTTCTTTTTTGCCAAGCGACACTTTCGGCAACGCCTTTTTCAGAATATGCAACGACGAGAGAGCTTCATGAATAAACGGTCGCTCTCGGACATTTTTGGAAATTGACAAGATAATATTCTGCATTGCTCTACTTAAGAGGTGTGTGTGTGCCACCGTCGTTGTCCGCCTGCGAATTCTGAGGCCACTATTATTAAGTTACCAGCCGTGTATATACATATAGTCATTTTTTTTTACTCTCGATGGTGAAATACCGGCGTTAGACTCCTTCGTGTTATGTTGGTCCCCTATACTCGAGGTCTACCGCGACGTCGTGCGGTGTACTGGCCTTCTGCCCTGGTTGCTGCGGTTTTCGTGCACATATATTTTTTTTTTCCTCTTATCTCACTTTTTTTTTACCGCCAGAGATCGTGGTCCTCCAGGCCCACTTATGATAATCTTGTTTGCTTTCTCGTTCCAGAGCTTTTTTTTTGACGCCGCGCGCGGCGAACGAAAATTTATGGGTATATACTCGAGGTGGAGGAAAATCGGTAACGAAATTTGAGACTTTTTTATGTCTTCGCGGCCTGAATCGGATGGAATTTCAGACGTGAGTAGCTGTTTTTTTTTTAAATATTGTCACATCGATTGGAATATATTCTATCCTACATCGTTTTTATTCAAACATTTATTATCCGATATGACCGAAACGAGATTGCGAAAAGCTGTAATTCATCGAAAGCAAACAATAAATCGCAAGTGTCCTTTCAACACCCCCATATGACCAGTCCAAGACATTCGTCGTCGAGCCAACGTCAAAAAAAAAAACAATGCATCCACGCAAACACACACCTATTATTTATTTACCGAAACCCGCAAAAAATCCACCATAAATCATACAACCGCCTGCACAACCGATTCGAACACTACAACCCACAGTATCTCGACAGCAACAAGTATAAGTCTCTTGCCCAATTCCGCACACGAACAAAAAAAAAAAAAAGAAGCGAACAGGCAAAAAAGTACCGACGACGACTGCGCGTCAAAGCGCGAAAAGAGCGCGCGCGCCGTAAATAGACATGAAATTTCGAGACATATACTATATACAGGTATATAATATCGCATCTCTCTCTCTCGTCGGTTAATTACACGTAATCATCGCGCCCATAACGACACCGCCTTTTCAAAACACCTTATATATACGAGATTTAAATGCCCATCGTCGCATCTAGTGCTAAGACAATCGTATAACATACTCTTGCAGAGAAAAAAAAAGAACCGTCTGTCGCGTCCGGGTTACGGTAATACCAAAGGAAACACCCGAGGCATGAAGGTTATATTGCGCGCTTGCCAAACCGCTACGCTGATAATCATCAGATCCGTGTGTGTAGTTTCGTGTATATACTCGAAAATCCGCTAATGCGCTATAGCGTTATTACGTCCCATCACAGTGTACTTATGTGTCTCGCGGGCAATTATCGATTCACGCCCTGAAGATTTCACGCCGCGAGAAAGCAGCTGTGTATATAGGCTTTTTTAAAAAAAAAAAAAAGCGCGCGCGCTACTCCGGTAAGAAGTTTACGGTCTTGGGTATATGTGCATGGTGATGGAGGAATACGGCTGCGGTGAGTGAAGTGTTTTAGTACCAAGAGTCGTGTATTTTTGCGCTGCGGAAGAAACTTCGCAGGAGTAATGACTTTTTGAAGACTTTTCACGCGGCCGTATTTTCTTTTTTGCTAGGAGTTGCGAGCTTCTGGAATCGTTTTTAAAAGTTTGAACGGTTTACTTATATTTGCAGCGCGCGGTAGGTTTTGTTTCTCTTTGTAATGACACGTGGGAGAAGTATATTGAGGTGACTTTGAAGTATACTTGATCGAGTTTAATAATATGTTAAACGAAAACAAGTATATCGAGTCTTTATTTTTTCTCATATGTAAATAAAAATAAAATCGGTATCGGTAAGTTGATGACGATTAAAAAAATTTGTGTACCGACTAAAAGGTTTCAAATTTCGCGTTTAAAAATGTTGTCCTCCCTCTCTGAGAAGTACATATCGTTGAATTTTTAATCGTAAATCATTATATAAGTCATTTGCTTTTAATTGACGCGATTTAATGCATTTTCGTCATCCCGACAAGGCGACTACTCTCCGAGAGATGGATTTCAATTAAAGTTGAATGCAATACGAGATTATCAACTTTCGATGGATTTTTAAACGACTGCATTGAAATTGTAAATGCAAATAATAAGTGACTTATGGTGCGTCCACGATAAGATACGCCGATTATGGCTAAAATTATAAATTGTATACGCAAGCATCAAGATTGATCTCCTTCAATAATCCCGATATCACCGAATTTTGATACAAAGTATATCAAGTAAACGAATAAAGTCACGAGCAAACTGTAAATTGTAGGTACTAACAGTCGCTGTCTAATGTTGACAGGATATTACGCTTGGTTAATGCAAAGGTAATAAATATCGCAGAACAAATGTTGAGGCAAGTGTCTCAAAAGAAATTGCTAGCGCGCACTCATTACTCCAATTGATCTTGTACGACGATCAATCATTCGATATATACACCGGCTAATAAAATATAGCTGAAGCCCATTATATGGTGCCAATTAATAGTTGCAAACAGGTTTGCACAGACAACATTGTTCTATATATCCTGCATACCTCCTTCATTGTATTTCTCGCGGAGGATTAAGACGTTTGCGTGAGTAAATTTGTAAAATCTTCCCGCACTTTCATATTGTATAATAAATTTCATTCGATTATGACTCGAGCCGGTATCTTCACGAGTGACATTATTATATCTCACAGAGAAAGTTGAGGGAAAAAACGTGGTTAAATAATATGGAAAGGTGGCCCACATGCCGGTCTTATCATACCCGTTTTACTCTACTTAATACACGCATAGATACGTCACTTGCGCATGACTCAATCAACCTTACTTTCTCCGTACATCTATACACAAAAAAACAATATAATAAACCCCCTAAAGCATTCAACTATAATCCCCCACAGCGATTCTACAAAGGGGAGAGCAGATAAGCGAGCAGACACAGAATTTCGTTTCACGTCATCACAACTTCATTACCGCGTGAGCTGCATTCAAAATAAATTAACTTTAAAACTGTTACCAATTATCTTCGCTTTGACGCGTTAAGCGCGCGCGCGTTACGGGAGTTAATTCAATTCAATGCCTGTAAACGTCAGCATCAGCTCGTATATAGTCCTGCACAGGTCTTGACAAAAACGAAACCTAATTTCTCTCCCCGTTAAGCTATTTCCCAACCAGAATATAAACGATTCGAGTCTTCTCTTTTTTTTTTCCTCGATAATATATTAGATAGTTTTTCTCGTCGGTGCATCGCTCCATTGTCCCGACTTAAAACTAGCCGGAATTTGGCATAACGAATCGATCGTATTATATACTGCATATAGATATACAAACTCGATGACAAGCCGCAATCGAGAAATCGCCTAAGGGCGAATCTGGCGCCGCCGTTACGTTATATAGCCGCTGTATAATACTTTCGCGCGAGGAATTTCGGGA
Organism: Cecidostiba semifascia; assembly: GCA_900474235.1. Taxonomy (NCBI): domain Eukaryota; kingdom Metazoa; phylum Arthropoda; class Insecta; order Hymenoptera; family Pteromalidae; genus Cecidostiba; species Cecidostiba semifascia. The sequence continues at coordinate 13,107 of UCQR01053787.1, forward strand.
CCATCGAATAACACCACACACACACACGACAGGTGAACGACTCTTTATATTCGAGTGTGCGGTAACGTATACCTTTGTTGTCGTTTCGCCGGCGAAATTCTCACTCGAGTTGTAGTATATGTTTTTTCTTTTCTTTTTTTTTTTGAGTTCGTTCGTTTTGTCGCGCGGATGAATTATGAAAATTTATGAAGGTCTCTCCGGCAATCTAGGTCTTGTCAATAAATTTCACGCCGGGAGCGCGAGTTTTTCAGTGCGCCGCCGGGAGTGGAAAAATATTGCGGCGAAGTCGTTCGACGCCGACTGGTAATGGGCCTGTCAGTCGCGCGGAATGGAGACGCTTTCTTTGATGGACGATATTTTACGAAGGTTTCTCGAGATGACTAGCGCTAGTTTTTGCTCGTCCTGTATTGACTCGGTTTTTTTCTTTAAATTAGTGCTTTATTTTATTGGTATACTTTAACTTTGAAATCATCTTTTGATATATAGTTTGATAAGATCTGACATCGTCTACGTTCGAAATTGAGCAGTATCCATTACACCATAATTACTCTTGTCGAGCTATAGGTATATTTTTACACATTTTAATCAAATTATACTCGTTTGACAGGCTGTCCGTCAAAATTGAAGAAAAACTAACCGTATATATATACCGCACGAGGCCTCGGGCGGGACTATTATAGTTTTTGTAAAAATATGTAATCCCACGCCTGCGTGATGTACGTGTATGTGTCTGTATACCTTCACCAACCTTTTCCCATGACATAACGCTCTATCTATATACACGATTCAATAAAAATCACACGAAAATACAGAAAAACTCACGTGTGTGTACTTATAACGCAACCGATACCAATACACAAAGCTTTTCAGCATCACGTACACATATAGCATACCATTGCGAGTCTCGTTTGGCAACGAGTAAAAGAACTTTACCAGACGTATATAATGACGCAACGAATATCGACCCTAAATACACGCGAGTGTATAGCAGAATCGCAATTACCGGGTGTCAACGGATCATTAAAGTCGAGCAATAGACATATATACCTATATACACATTCGAGTGTATAGTGTAGCGCGCGAAAAGCCGCGCCCACCGACTCGGGGACTGGCCTTCAACTTTCGTTGTATATTAAGATAATAAAACGACGGAATAATACAGTTCTCGCGGATTGACGTGCACTCGAACAGAAAGTGCGTGACTAATTAGTGGCTGCACTTTGTAACTGCGTGCGCGACAACACGTTGGACCTCGAGTGATTTTCGCCGCTCTTTAATAAGCGGTCGTCGAGTAAGAAGAAAA
>UCQR01053787.1:14429-29076 GCA_900474235.1 Cecidostiba semifascia
CTTTCTTGTTTTGAAATGTGCGTGCGATTTTAATGCAAAAGTGTATGTAATGTATTTCGTTTGGCTGCGCGCGGTGATTAGATTTAATAGACTTTCATCAGAAGCTTGCGGAGATGATTTCTGAGAATGCAGTAGTCGAGATCTTTGTGTTGGATGCACTCGTTAAAAGAAATTGCTGCAGTGCTTAGCAAATTACTCGAGCTTTGGCTATCGTAAATTTGATTTATGTTGATATTATAATGCTTGAAATTTTACGCTTTTAGGTGAAGTATATAACATGTGGAAACGTGCGAGTTGATTCAAAATAGCTTCTTTTGGTCAACGAACTAATATTTTTGCTCACAAAGTTATGCACCGTGAAAAACTTCTTTCGAGTTTTTTTAGCAACTTTTTCAATTCGGATTACTAATTCAAGCTTATGCATATGCAATAATCTTTAAGACTCTTATATTTAAAAATGTTGTTGCTATAAATATACGGTTTTTTTTTTGTAAAGAATAATATGAATATTAAATTAGTTGATAGAAAACACGTTTATAGATTTGATTTTGTTAATATCGACCGACCAAAATTTTAGATGCTGTTGTAGATTGCCATCGTCTCAGACAAGATTAGTCAAAAATGTAATAAAACCAATGTATCTTGTGCCATATTTCCATAAAAACTAAACTAGCTATATAATTTATATTCAAGACAGATTTAAAGTAGCATACACAAAAAATGCGACGACGTTTCAAAGATTTGAATAACTGCAGGATTGAGAAAAAACAATTTATAAATATTTAGAATATAAACCTCATACTAAAAAATGTCCAATATTATAAGCATAATGTTTTTAAAAAATCTAAAAATTCACACACCTTCCAAAAAAAACTATTCCAAAGAGTTTATTCTAATTCCCCCTTTTTTACGAAACTTTAATGCAAAAAAGTGGCAGCTACAGCGCACACAGTAGCCTGCTGCTGCCTGGTAACACACGCGACGTGTGTGTGTGTGTGTGTACAGACATTACACGCAGAGTTGCGTCACAAGCTCACACACGAATTAATCGTAAACTTGTACTCTTTACGTCCCGTTAATTTTAGATGCGTAATGACAACGATTTATTCAGCGGTTTATGGTAATTTTCGTCGGCGCAGTAGGCTCGGAATGGTTTCACTTGCGCCACTGCGCGCGCAAGTGTAAGTAGTCCGCCCTGATGCTAATTACGTTTGATACACGCGGTATGTAGTGTATACTTACGCGGCGACTCTATACTACTGTGTGCTACGGAAGATGGTGGCCTTTGTTGCGTCTAACCGCTTGGCGTAGACAAACACGAGATTTTATTATTCCGCGCGCCACATCGGGGTATACTTTCCTTTTTTTCTTGATATTTATATACCTTGTTTATTTTGCGTTCTTTTCCGCGTGATGAAAGCATTAGACGCAGTGGAGTTGTGTTATATAGGTGCTTGATTTATTGTTAGTTTATATACGTGGAGAACAAATTGTTTCGTCGGGAGGCGTTTCTATGGTAACCGTAATTTTCAACAAGTGGAGTTCTTGCGTGTTACTCGGGGAATGTATTATATTAATTACTGTCTTTTTATATGAATTTGTGTAATTAGTCTGAGTTATTTGCGTTAACGCTTTGATTTATCTGTATACTTGTATCGTTTTTCAGACAACGCGAATTTCTACTTATTCATTGTAATTTAATTTATTATTAAGATAGTTACATAGAAGTGAAAAATTATTGTGTTAATACTGAGATGTTTATAAATTGTGAAGTGCTCATTTTAATTATCCATTACGAAAGTAAAATAAGTAAATTGAAGGACTGTACTTGTACGAATTTTCTAATTGTATAAAAAAAAGTATAATTACTTGGCATATATATAGCCGGAAATGATTCGGGTTGAGTTTCCCAAGATAATTTCATGAGAAACTTTAGGGTTCTAATCTAAACTTGATTTCGAAGTGTGTTTACGTTTGGACCGCGATACACTCTGAAATAAAATGATTTTGGATTGGCCTCCTCCCCACCGCTTAAATTCTCCGGCCTTCTAGTCTGTGGCTAGCAAAGATAGGTGGCGCATAGGCACTTTTTCATTTCCCACATCACAATCCGCCCCTAGAATGGTGCTTGGATCATTCATGCTATAACTGCCATATTTTCTGTTTGGAATTCTATTTGCAATAAAATCTCAGATCCGCAAATAAGGCTGGAATTATACACGTCGCGGAACATCCCATCAACGGAAATGGAACTTTCATTGCGCTACGGTAAAAATGAAAAGGCAAACACTTATCTCTCTAACGTATCCGGTGAAGGTATATATATGCCCGTATATGCGTGGAGAGCATAAATTAAATTGGGTTAAAGAGTTTCAACCAATACTACTCGTTTGGACGTTAACGATGATTTTTCAATGATTTTTAAACAGTGTTTTACAACTCGCGAATTATGCGTTTTAATTATAACAAACGTCATAGAATTGTTTACTGCTTCTCTAGCCTATTTTCGAATAACTCGTCCGACATTTTTTTTTAAATAACAAATATACTGAAATGCATTTTTAACTGTGTTACGTAAGTTTTCTTTGTGTCCGCATCAGCTTATAGCGAGAAAATCTCTAGCAATAATTTAAACTCCTTTTAAACTATTAAACATTCAATGAGATCATCGCGTGTCGCGCATTAAAAAAAAACGGAATTCCGCTGGGAAAATCCTTTTAAGTTTACTAACGAGATTCAATAAGCGCATTATTATTTCATTATGTAAAGCGATGGAGTTGAAAAAAATCCGATAAAAAAAGGGAAGCTTTCTGCAAAGTTTTCAACATCGCCAAGACAGTTTAATCCTGAAAAAGATACAAGAAAACATCTGGATTTTATTTTCGACTCGCGTATATTATGCGTATAATATGAATGCAGAATCGTGAAAATGGCAGAACGTTAAAGTGCGCCACCAGAGAGCGTCGAGACGAATCGTAAAGCAAGCGCGAAAATCGCGAGAAACGCGCCGGTTTTTACGATAGAGAACGGGTGAAAGTGCTAATTGCAATACAAAGATTTATCTCTCGCGAAAGACTTTTTATATCTGTTTGGCGAAGCTCGATAATTTTTTTATTCCTCTCGTTAAAAAATCTGATAACGTAACAACAGCGCGCTTCCATGAAAAATGTCCAAAAAGCTCGCTTTAAAAGAACTCGGGAAAATCGCGTTTTCAAGGTAACTTTCTCCCCTTAAAGCGACTATACTCATCGACATCAAGTATATATAAGCGCGAGAAGCTCGTCGTCTCGGATAACTGTTCGATTTTCAAGCTGTTTTGGACCTCGCGAAGAAATGCCGCGACGAGTGTGTTCAGCATCACGTGCAGCATCGGCTTTCTCGGGAAGAAAGAGACAGGTATATAACGTGTATGTGTATATACGTCAAGAATTCAGACCTTTTTTATCCTCGCGCGACTTGCGCATCTGCCGCTATATAGGTATTTTAGATCTTACTCGCTCGTGTATAAGATTTAACGGTGATTCGATTTTTTTTCTCGCATCGACCGCGATATAAATATATAGTAAATTAGAGGGATATAGCAACGTACACGGCTAATTTTTATTACCATTGCAAATTGACTTTTTTGCCGCGAGCGAGAGCTGAGAGAATGATATTGTGTCTAACGTCGTGTGAATTATTGGAAGCTTTAATCAACGGCTTCTTCACGATGTATAAACGATTTACATTTTTACACGTGTATGTGTGTATCACGCTATATACGAGTTTGTAAGAATGCGGTATATATACGGGTGTTGAAATTGAACGTTTTCTGAATTTTTCTTTTCGCGATGACACGTTAATTGATTTACACCGCCGCGTATATTGTCGGAAATTTCGTTAGGTACGGGGTACCGGTTTGGTATGCGTTAGATTTGGAAATCGGCTGTTTTTTTTTATATAATAGTCATCGGTATGTATCTATCGTTTATTAATTGATCGTGGCCTTAATCCTATTTTTAATAAAAGCGTATAGACCGATTCGTACAAAAAAAGTGAATGATTAATTCTCTACTTAATTACATTGTGGTGTTCGAGCACGTGTTATTAAATTTCTATATATTTACAATCGACAAAGGAGAGTATAAGAAAGCTAATGTTCGAAATCAACAGCTTTACTTCCTCCTCTCTCTCTCTCTGTCTCTCTATCTCTCTCGCTGCTTCTATAGTGTATTCCAATTTTGGAAGAGCAAAACAAAAACATACGTGGTTACATAAATGCATTGGATTTTAACGAGTCGCGTTACTCGTCGTCATATTTTTACACCGAACCTCATAAAAGCATTTTTGACGTTTATTAGTAATCACTGCGAATCTTTAAGAGACACTAAACATTTAATAATTCGCTGAAATAAGCTATGATTTGTCGCTACAACGTTTCATCGCGCCCTTTCAACTCGCGCTTCCCACTAAAATTATATAATTTTTCCCAACACGAGTAATTCCTCTCGACTAAAAACGGTTTCGTCGAATCGTTAAATTGACCACATATATATAAAGGCATCTTTCACTATATAGAGTCAAGAATCTCAGAAAGACATACACACACATTACTTCCAATCGAGCACTTAAACCTTTTCACCATCTCTCATGTAACACGTATACAATGATGAGGAGCAAAAAAAAGCCTCTCCGTATGATACAGCTTATAAACTTTCTTCCGATGACAGGACCGAAGAAAGGTTCACTTATCGTCTTGACGCTTGCCCCGATAGAGCCACGATCTCAAGCTCATAAACGTCGTTCTACCGAAAGTAATCAATTGGCACACATCTTTCTCTCTTGGTTACGAGAGAGAGAGAGAGAGAAAAAAAGGATCTCTCCTACATAAAAGCACCATCAATCACACCGGTACCGAAAAATCCCGGGTGAGCTGTACACAAAGCGACCGAGTATGCGATGTGTGTATGTGTGGGTAGAAGTTCGCGATACTTCGGAGATTCCAACGCGTGGCTCGGCATGACGGACGAGGCCCGAATGTACCGCAAGGAATGAGAGGTTTACCGTATGCTCGTGAGATAATCGTGGTGGGATGAGTGTTATTGGGAATCGTTGAAGATTTTAAGAACTTTTTTTATGGGTTTTGCAGGTTGTGCTTTTTTGTTGTAAAATCAAAACAGAGAGGACAAGTTTTGAATATTAGATTTGCTCGTATAGAATGTGATGATTGAAATAAACGTCTTGTTATATAGGGATGAGGTCTAAAAAAAGTGTCTATGACGACTCGTAACTTTTATCGTTTATCCCTCCTCTGAGTTACTGAAGGAGGTAACAATTCCAAAGCGATTCCAGTATAATACTAGCATTAAATTCCAGAAGAAACGGATAATACTTCGTAACAAATCGTTCCACAACTGTAAGTGTAATATACCTAGTATAATGCTTTTCGGTAGCCATCGATGTTTTGCCGGTGTTATTTCGCCTTTTTTATCACTTTTATATTGAATATTACCCGTCGAGTCTCGTGCCTGTGGTAAAACAGCGAAACTTAATGATCCATGAATTCAAGCCTTTTACTTAACACGCGGCGGTTTTAACGGATCCCATTGTGTTTACTACTAATAGTTTTCCTCCCATCAGCGTACAGACAACCGGCGCTACTTTTCCAACCCATATACCTAATTATCTTTGCAACTACTCGGCAGTAAAACATAAAGACACGACGGCGGCATATACCTAAAGTATTATTCAAATATTTATAACGTGTGCATAACGACAAAAAAAAAAGGAAACAGCAGCAGAAAAAAATGTGAATCGAGGTTGAGTTTGATAGAGTCGAACGAGAACGAGATATGTACATTTTCGCTGTATAAATGTAGAGCAATAACCACTTTGCGGTTCGCATGTATAAGTACATATATCTCTCTGGCGAGAAACCATAACATCGCACATGCAGAGCGTGTGTCGTAACTCTCCGGTGCAATAGACTGTGAACCACTAACAAATTTTCTGCAGCAGGCACTGCCTGGTGACCGATTTCAATGTAATTTTGCAAAATCGTTTATATACATTCCAAAATTTTTGCGGGTATTCTATCATTACATAAAGTTACAACACGATATCTAGTATATCTAGTTCCACATATACAAATCGGGAACAGCTGATCATTGCTAATCGTTCCACGCACATTTTCGCAAGAAAACCGATCTCTCTCTCTTCATCTCTCGAGTATTATATTATTGAGACAACATAAGCAGAATTTTCACATAGTTCCCCTCGACTCATTCCATAAAAGAGCTGTAGCCTATTCTTCGAACAATCATATCCACGATCAGCGCCTTCACAGAGCAGCAGTAGCAGTACATAGCAGCAGCATTATATCCTCGAAGATCCCAAATAAAACTTCGCTGCTGCTGCAGCAGTATATACATAAGCTTCGATCTGCGTCTGGTAGTATATATCGAAAGTCGGGGCAAGAAAGCCAGGTCGCGGAAGAAAGTCGAAAAAAAACTCGATAAAAAGGAGGACACGTCGCGTAAGCAAAACAAGTAGGCACATATCAGGCGCCCGGTTAAAGCTGCAGCCGGTCGTGAACCGAACGATCGGTATATGTGTGTATATGTAGGTACATATAAAAGATCGTAAACACACTCACCAGTCGGCGCGAAAGTCGAGATCACGCAGAGGACAAGAAGAAGAGGAGGAAGAAGAAGATTCCCGCTGCTGCTGCTGCTGTGCAGCCGGCGTTTGGTAGTAGTTGCTCCTACTGGCTGCTGCATTGTCGTCGTCGACGGTCACGTCTCGCGCTCCCGGATTCCACCCGCACATCTCACACTAAACACCTTCCCTCGCAGCACTTCTCTTCTTCTGTATTATATACAGCTATAACTGACTCTTCCTCTCGAGATTCTCTCACCGATTTATTATCCTCATCGCGATCGGCAGCTCTCCACTGAACACACTGAGTTGAAATTCGAAACAAAATAAAAAATCGGTAACTCTTCACTCAACCGATCTCTGCAGGTTATAAGGAAGAAGACGACGACACGACGATTCCAAGTATAAGTGTTATACTCGTGCGCGCGCGCGCACGGCAACTATACTATCCAACGACTGCGCGCCTCGTGCGCACCCGTGTCTGTGCTGCGGACGGAGCGAGTCGAGTTGCCTCTTGAGGCTTTCCCCTCCACTTATACCTTGATGGCGATCGGCGCTGTGTAGAAAGCCGCCGCCACCGCCGCAGACACAGAGAACGAGTGAACCTCCACGCGCGCCAGGAGACAGAAGGAGCAGAGAGAGAGAGAGAGAGAGAGAGAAGGAGAATCGCGTTGTGGGCGCATTGTGCGCTCTCGAGGAGGAGCACCGCCACCGCTATATACGTGTGCTCACGCCTGCTGTGCCTCCTGATCTATACCTGTGTGTGTATACTGCAGTGCAACGCCGGGCGTATGTGTGTATGTATATACACCATTTACCGGTGAAAGTCGTCGCAGCAGCGTCGGCCTATTTGTGTGCATGTATGAGAGTCTCTCTATATATACTTATATACTTGCTTTCAACTGGATAACACCGTCTTGCCGGTATGAGACACACACAGCTGTGCGCGACCGGAGATCCGGATTCTGCGGGAGATCGGTTGAAAGATCGGAAGGCCGTGTGTGTGAGCTGTATGTATATGCATGGTGACGCGCGTGCGCGGGACGATGATGATGATGATGATGATGATGATTACACGACTGTTGCGCGGAACGCCTGGGGCGGTTTTCGCGCCGGTGTGTTGTTACTTTGTTAGGTAGGAGACGTGTATGAAGTAGCGTAATCGACACCCGAGGAATTTTAAAGCGAGCGAGACGGATAATTGTGCGCGATCGGCAGCGTGAGTCGATACTTTTGCTGGCTTTCCGTGGGATTTTTTAACCGTTAAAGGTGAGACAGCGGGTTTGGGGTGATTTTTTGCGGTTTAGTAGGCTGACTATATTGCTGAGAGGTATATGTGTATGATGCTTTTGAAACAACAAGGGATGTATGGCTTATCTATACTTACGCGTTTCGTATAGAGATTTTTAATGTGTCTTACCATAGCCAGAACTTGTCTACTTATACGTTCGCAGCAAGCACAGCACATACCCATATCTCGCAAAAACTTTTAACCTCGATTTATGTATTCTACCATATAATTATTTCGATTCCTATAAAACCGAGATTTGTATCCAAGTTGTTTTCAGTATATCTATCGATGTGATGATAATAAAGCCCCTGTGGCCATTTTTCTATCGGATCAGGAGTAACTTTTACTCGGCGCGGAATCGTTATTAGTAGTTTAGTTGGGTTTTTGCGTCGGTAGGTGTTATCGTGAACCGGTTATCTTACAATCTTGTCAGCAAGTTCTTTATACTGTCATAAAGGTATATATGCGTGCAAAGTACACGTATTTACTCGGTCGTGTATGAGCATATATTTTATACGCGCTGCACAACACAAAGGAATGAAGCATTATAGAAAAACTGATTAATTACATGAAAGATAATTTATAACCGAGTAAATCTAGACCGAGTTACGTAAGTTTCGAATATAAAGTTGTCAGTGCAGCGAGTATGCTTTTTGAAAAAATGTCAAATATTTTAGTCTTAATCGCGCACGATATTGAAATGAAGTGCGCATAATCCAATAAATTTGATCTCGATAAATGTAACGTAACGTAAAATTTAGCATGAAAAATATTTTCATCGACGTTATGTTATATTGGAAAGTTCGGTTACTCGCATATGAGTCACAAGTGATTCATGATATTTATCAGAAAAATGATTTGAATATTTTTAAATGCCTGGTAATGTATATTGAAACTCATACTACCGTATGTATATTTTAATGCTCGAACATTCATCTCACTGATGATCATCATTTCGCAGTGCAATGTACGAGAGAGAGCCTTCTTAATCGGCACCGAAGTTTCCATAAATAGCAGAAGAGTATATCATTGTGTGACTCATTTTTGAAAATTAATATTATACGGATGAATTATATAAATCTTACGCCAAAAGTGTGTTACAAGTGAAAAAGAAAAAATTATAAATGTTTTCGTGCATCTAGGTCATTGGTATATGTAAGTTCTCGTGGTTTTATAGAAATTTTTTAATATAGTGTTTTATTAGTATATATTGAAGTAAACTTGTGACTATAGACAATGCAAGCTTTTCTCCAAGTATACCCGACGTCAGTATAATTATACTAGGATAAAAATTCTAATCAAGAGATACGGCTATAATTGGAACCGATTCTGATAGGTGTACAATTACGAAAGACCAATACATTTTTAATTACATTTATTAGAAAAAATAAAAAATTACATTAAATACAGTTTACTTCCGAGAGCTTACTTTCTAGCACACTTCATAATTTGTTTGTATATGAAATGAAGTATAGCACCTGTATAGGCTGTCACCTATCACAACACCGTGCTTACAAAGGTGATATTTGCGCACTTTTTGGAAATTAGAAAGTCCGAAGATGATGTATTAGACGTTTTGTCTCGACTTTCTAACGCAAATGTCTCGTAAATCGCACGAGACACGCCTGACCTCGAATTCTGATCTTGAGGCAAATGGTTTACCTCGATCAATCAGGTTTAAGCGGGGGAATCAGTGCATTATATACGCATTTGGGCAAAAACAATCGGTTCGAAGACTGACGCCGTATAATGCGCTGCTCTAGATATATATCGGACACGTCGAAATCTTGCTTCGCACGTTCGGAATAAACGACGCGCGACTGTATAAAAATCCGTCCGAAAACGAAGGTAATAATTAAATATAATGTTTATACTGATATTTTCTTTTTTAGTCTTCAAAATAATGGTCGATGCAAGTATATGTACAGTTGTATCCGAAAATGGGTGTGGCGATTTTAATTATACACTTATAGACACATTTCGAAGTTCACAGTTTTCTCTCGATCGCCATTTATGTATAAAGAAAATTACGAATCGTGCTTTAAAATTAAGAATTTCCTCTGCCTATAATTGAAAGGCTCTGGAATGCATAAAATATTAAACCGCAAACTGCGCGTAACATTAGAATATATTATACAAAGACGGACATGCATTTCTACGAAACATAAACTAATAATCCTTTCTCGACAATAAACGGTAAAATAATAAATACGATCAAAAAGTCGAAGCTCATTAAATGTGCCATGTTTGTGCTGCGGCTGCAACGAAGCGCAGAAGAAATAATGTACACGAGGAGTAGACTGTCAAGAATTACTCCGAGAACTCCGGTTATGGACTACAGCCTGCAATACCCCGTATTAATGCAATTACATCTATATATATCATCATTACAAAAGTTCTGGTTATGATTGCAAATTTATTGTCGTTGAGTAGATCGTCCACACGGAGAAAAAAGACCCATCAGGTGTGCGAACATGTGATGGAATTTGTAAAACAAATCAGTTTTGGACAGGCCTTTCCCCCACCATTCAACTTTTTGATTCTCTATATGAGTTTCTGGACAGCGAACATAGGTGGTGCATTGGCAATTTCTCGTTTCCCTCATCACAATCTGCGCCCAGAATGTATATAATACAGCGGTACGTATGTGCCACTTAATCCGAAACTGTCTTGTTAGACATGCTACTTGGACCGCTCATGCTACAACTGCTGCTGATGAGTCTACTGTTAATCCTGTTGAAAATAACTGAGTGGATATAATCGATACCATTTTAATTGACCATGGATATCTCCGTGAGTTAATCCACGTGGATTTTCTGCGTTGAATTCTGCTGTGTACATTAAATTTCAACAACTCCTAGATAAACGTGGAATATCAATATTAACCAACGTGGATATCCATGTGAATAATCCGGATGAATATATCTATACCCGCAGTTGTTTTCAACTGGAGATCCCCATGTATCAGCGCAACAACCGTTGATTTGCAAAAAAAAACAGATCAGCTTCGGAAAATCACTAGAATTTGCCGCCAATGAGCCCGAAATAATCAGAAATTGCTCTCGCAGGAATGTAAATTCTTGATCCTATACAGCAGCAACAATTTACGGTTACACGCAAACGCGTATACCTGTATTATATACATGTGCACCACCGCACATCAGAAGAGGGTAGAAAGGATCGAACACCGCCGTGAGAGACTCGGCCTTGGGTGTTGGCGCACGCTTTTTTTGCTCTGTTTTCGCGTTTTGTATGGGTTTATTTATACAGTACCGGATGTTGTATATATCGTAATTTGGAGAACGGCTTTTCGAGGAACCTTGGGCGGCTCCTGTTGGTCATTTTTTTTTTCTCGATTCCGGCTCTCTGATATATAGCTATACTAGTCTTTTCTCTCGAATCGTCTGTTTGTATATCATTTATTTTATCGTTGTCTCGTCGTCGTCGTCGTGTTGCCCAATATATTCGACCCGAGAACAATATATTATAATATGCTCTCGTATATAATAAAGACGCCCCCTTCATTAAAAGAGTGCATTTTTTTCGGGACGGCAGCAGCAGGAAAATTTAATTGAATGTTTCCCCGACTAAATCACCTCTTGCGCAGAAGACATTTAAATCAATCGTCCCCTGCAGACCGCGCACAAACAACGACGACGACGATCGTGTATACGACCTCATTATTTTCTCACGCGCGTATATATAAGAATAAACAATATAATCTTCGAGCTATATATCTATAAACATTATACCGAGAGCGGACCTCGAGTTCTAATTAAAAAATCGGCGCAAAAAAGCGCAAGGTGAATATAGCGACGGCTTCACAAGTGGCTGCTTCCGTTTCTATTATCGAGAGACGCGATCCTCCGCAGCGCAAACCTTCGAGGCTCTATTGTTTCTTATTAGCTACAGAACGAATGTGTATCGTCGCCTGGGGCTATGCACATTGAGATCTAAATTACGCAGCCGATATACGTGATGTATATAATGCCTATAATTATAGACATCTCAACACATGCACGGCAGGGATTTTGCAAAAACTAGGGTCGATGAAAAATCGTCTCGGCAAATTATAGCAGTCGGAGAGTCAAAAAAAAAGTATAGCTTCCGTTGTGCGCTCTCTAAATCGACCGATGAAAATGGATTCGATTATCATATACGCGAAGCAGGATACTCAAGGTCGTATATACGAGAGGACGACGACTTCTTTTGGGGGTACGTATATATGTATAACACATGGATATATTTGCATAAGACGCGCGATGCGTCGGCATTTCGGCTGATGCGGTGGGGCTATCGTCATCCGCGAGACACGACGATGACTTTCTCGCTATACTACTATACCATACTCTGACCTTGAAAAGTCGCGCGCTAAGCCAAACTCCGGGGCGCCGATCTTATGGAAGACCACGGAGTCTTATAAGACGACCTTGAACGGCTTTGAAAGTCGCGCGCGCGCGCGCGCGCGAGAGCACGTTCCTGAATTCCTTAGACGAAACTGCCGCTGCTGCTCTTGCTGCTGTTGCTGCTGCTGAGGCTTCTGTGATGAAAGACTTCTTGATATTTCTGGGATTTCGCGAGAGCCTACCTTGAGGAAGTGACGAAAGCGGGCGCGTTCGTGCGTATATATATGTGTATATACGTCGGGTCGCACTTTCGTGGTGTATATAGATTTGCCTTTGAGAAGTATTATATATAATATATATGTGCTGAATTTGAATCGATATATAGTTATATAAATACTTGATTCGAGGGAATTCCTTTTGCGCGGTAAGTAGGTTTCGGGAGTAAGTTGCAGACGCACGAGTGTATATAATTTGGGGACGACACGAGATGATATGCTTTTATACGGGTTATTATACATTGTGCGGCTGACGTCGGAAGAGATACGCAGAAATTTCCAAGTGAAGATACTGGTTATTGCTGTAGGGGAGAAATGATTTATTTTCATAAGAATCATCTATTATTTAAAAATTGATGATTTTTTTTTTTAGAGAAGATTGAAAACTTAATTCCCAGAAAAATATTGATGAAATTTCGTACGATTCTACAATAATAGCATGGGAGAAAAGGCAATTAAGATTTGAAACGCAATACTGCATGTTTTAAATTAAAGCATCGCTATGCCGATGCTCTCTCTCTCTCTCTCTCTCTTTCTCTCTCGGGAGCAGCAAGTTTTTCGGCTTCCTCGTGTTCAACTCCGGCTAAGTAGGTTTTTGGAGTATAGCGTGTATATAACGATGGCTCGGAAAGATATCGGGACTGCATGAGCAGCGTTATATAGGGCGTGCCTTCAATTACTTTCGAGAAAAAGACATTTTCTGATTATGTTATACGTTTCCTTTTTTTTCCAGCACCTTAATTGACGCGTAAAAATGACGTTTATTACGCCGACGTGTATATTTCACACTTTTGATTTATTAAACGTGTAATAATAATAAGCTGCGTTAATTGCCTGTTATGTATATGAATTAAGAGTGATCATGCGAAGATAAAGCCATTGATCTACATTTTGAATTTCTTCATTTTCTTTACTTTCGATCCGTCCTTTCTTTATGATAGATTCTTTAAAAAGGAATGATTGAACATATCTTAGAATACAAAAGATATATATTAGGAAAAAAAATTAATGATCCAAATTAACGTGCCTCTGTAGTATCGGTAATTATCGGAGTCATTCGTTATAAATAAACCTTTTTCTCGTTTTGCTTTTTTTATTATCAAGGCTGGTCTGGAAAGATGATGCCAGTGAAAGTCCGCTAAAAGCCCATCTCTGAAAAAGCCCGTTTTTCGTGCTAAGTGAATGCATGCAGTCTAACGGGATTTACGTGACACACTATGCGGAACGTTATTTGGACTCGGTTCATGTTTGAGTCCGTAACCTACTGCCGTGAACCGAACGGATCTCATTCCTGAGGTGAATTGGCTTAAAAGAAAAAGAGCTGATAATTATATGGGGGGAAAAAAACTTGAAAACTATCTATGAATTATATGTAGAAAGTCGTATAAATTGTCTATTTAAAGTAAAAAGTCGTCGTCGCGCCGTGTATTACTGTTATTATTATGATGTTGGTTACCATAAAAGTATTGGAGCAATTTTTTAATGATTTAGAAATAAGCTAATATTTTTAATAAAAAATTTATATCTCAAATAAAAATATTACTGAATAAACTGGCACGTCATCTTCTCTGTCAATATTCTCAATTTTGCACCATTCAGATACACCCAGGAAGCTATAGCACTATACTACAAAAACATTTACGTCGTCACGTTGCCGTGTCAGCAATCTCTGAAGCGTATACCGCAACGTAATATTATCAAAGATACTTGAACGTCTGTCGACCAAAGAACCATAGCTCGTTATCTGTTTTGCTATAATAATATCGGCAGATATTATTTCATGAAAATCACATTTATCATTTAAAATTTATTCCTATATAATTTGTGCTTAAGTACTCGTGATGCTCGTAAATACCTCCCAATATATAATAGTTATCATATATAGCGTGTTAAAAAACAATGAAATCGCTTGAATTTTTTTTTTCAAAATAAAAATATAACGCATATATAAATCAGATCGACGACTTCTGATTGTGAGACAAGGTAACCTCATGTATACGTTTTAAACCCAGGCCAAGGGTAAAAAAAAGAGATTAAAAGCAAATCATTTTTTTCATACCTGATGATCTACAAGATTTAAGTTATACAGAATCTTATAC
>UCQR01053788.1:3798-25671 GCA_900474235.1 Cecidostiba semifascia
CTCTCGTATCAAGCGAATTAAGGCCCCCGTTCCATCATTCGCCGGCCCCACGAAGCTTTTCTCCGCACATTGACGCGCAGCGGCAACAAGAGCCGCAAACCGAGGCCGATTCTCTGCTGCAGCAGCTCACAAGAAAGCCGAGTAATTATATTGTTACCGTCATCAAGACATCAGAAGAGCTCGACTTCTTGTCGAACGATTCGAGCCGGGAGCTGGTTTTTGATCGTGTCTCACCTATATATAATATACCTATATATACAATGCGCGGGCTCTTGGTTTCGCTCTCGATTGAGTCGTGCTTTATACGGCGCAGGTGTTTCGAAGATCAAACGCGCGCTCGCCGAATTTCATCAATGGCCCTTGCTGACGCTTGTAAAGAGCCGATTCCGAATGGGCTACTGGCTGCTCAGGGCTTTGCTGCTGTGCAGATTATGCCGGGGTCGCTTTGGACACGTGAATTTCTGTAAATCTCGCGACAGGCCGCCGCCGCCGCTGCTGCTGATGCTGCAGTACTTCGGGCTTTAGGCGCATTAAATTTAATTCATACAGTTTATTTGAGCGTGACTTTTTTTGCTAATCGGTCGAAGCTGGCTTCTTATTATAAAGGGGAATGTGCTTCGCTTACAGAATCGATAAAAAGCTTTTTCCGATAGCTTTATATTTTTCTCGAATCTCAATATACGCATTCACCGTTTTTATTTTTGTATTTCCATTCATCTGTTCGTAGTCCACTATACTACAGTATAATGCCTTTGTAAGTGAAACAACGAAATTACTTCCAATAACAGATCACCCCCGATTACTCAATCTCACCAACAACGCACAAAGTCGTTCGCACAGCAACGAAAACAGAGGAGCCACGCGCGCGGCCAATCTATATTTTTTCAATGTACAAAAGAAACAGCCGACACTGAAAGCTATTAGCCCTTACCTTTATGGCCGAATCGAGTTTCAGGCTTCTCGGATTTCGGGAAACCACGACGCAAGCGAGCAAGCAATCAAAATACGCGAACGCGAGTCATCGCGGCAATTATATAAGGGGGAAGGTGTCGAAATTTCAATGGCTCGATCCTCCGCAAAACAAGCGCGCACACAGGACAAATCAAATATTTGTACTTGGTCAGGATGTCGACTGTGGGAAATCTGGCCGCGATTTGACCACGCGATTGAAATCGAGAGTATATTATAGTCTGTAGAAGGAAAACAATATTTCGGTCGCGTGCGGCGAGGGTTGATTTTGTGACGCAGTTCTGCTTTTTTTCGCCTTTTGATTCGTCTTTGTTGCTTTTTCGCTTCTGGGAAAAAATTGGGGTGGATTCTTGTCGTGCACTGTCGAGTCCTTGTTTGCTTCCCATGTATTAACTGAAAACCATTTCACGAGTGAGTGACTTTGGAAAGGCGATACTTTCGCGAGTTATATTAGCTCAGAGATAGTAAACTAGTTGTGTTTTTTTTTCTTACGTGAAATTAATTACAACGGAGATAATCTGAGAACGTCGCACGCACGCGTGCGTCTTTGAGAGATGACATAAGAGCGCGCTATATCAGTTCGAAACGAGACTAATAACTGCAGCATGAGAAGTAAAAATGAATATCATTATTTTTCACCAGCTCATTCACATATGATTAAATCTGAAGGCTGCATGCTAAGCGTCATTAAAATATTTGACTACAACTTTCGAGTGTGAGCCTATCGAGTTGATTGTAGATTGATGTATATCTACACATCGAGAGTCATCGGTATAGAATATCGACTTCTGAGAGGGTTAATAGCATCAGTGCTGCAGTGACACGACTATTACAAGTTGTTATTCCTCTGACATACAACCTCATCGGTATTTTTCATCTGCATTCACACACAGATAGCACATTGCATTAACTTTATTAGACGTTATCTCGTCGAGTTTTGACAATATTTATGTTGTAATTGTGGTGCGCGAGCGAGCGGTCTTGGGCAAGCATCTCGTATACACATCGTCGACCCAAAAAGGAAGAAAACGAAGGATAGCAGCAGATCCTGATGGAAGAAACTCAAAGCTCACGCTCGCTCTTCCTCTCTCGCATCAGATAATGAGAAAATTTTTTTTCCCCGCACTGATGGCTGATCTCAATTTAAGAAATACCTCGTTGAGAAAAAGTAGCGATAGAATTGTAGATACAGAGAGTGAGAGAGAGAACGTGAGTGTGGCATAAGAGAGAAACAACAAGTCGGCGGCGCAAGAAGAAAACTATATACGAGGGGAATCATAAAGCAGAGAGAGGGCGAAGGAGAGGTAGATAGAGAGACAGAGACTAGCCGCAGCCGCAGAGAGAAATAAAAGGAAAAGCAGAAAAGAGAGGATGATGCTGCAACGGGAAGAGGGAAAGAGACGGAGTATATATCCATATATACCTATACTATATAGGAGAGTAGGCGATGGTGTTGCTGATGGGACAGAGAAAGAGAGAGAAAAGAGAAAGAGAGAGAGACAGAGAGAGAGAGCGCGAGGCAAAACAAGAGAAAAGAGAGAATCGAGGCCTGGCCGCGGAGAGGGTCAGAGGAGGACGATATACTGCGCCGCGCGGCTGCGGCGGAGGTTAATGCCGCGATCCGGTTCAGGGGGCAGCCACACCGGCGGCGGCGTTCCTCTCGAAACAAGCTTCGTGTATGGCATAAAGCGCGAGAGATTAGTTTTTACCTAGTCGTTTTTCTCTCGCTCTCTTCCCGCGTGTATCGTGCGGTTTTTCTTCAAGCGCTTATAGCTTGTTGATGTTATAATACCACCGAGACGAGCGACGTTATAATATAGTTGTGTTAAATTCTCGCTCAAGACTTTTCAAAACACACAGATCCTTGTAATATACTCTCGCTCGAATGAAACTGCACTGTATAATATAGCCAAGTGGCAAAAGCTTCATCATCGTGCATTTTGAAAGGGCGACATAAAAGTCCGACATAAAAATAAAACTATACTCCTCCTCATCCTCGATCCCTCGTAAACGAAGCTTTCATCTCTCTTGATGAAAATTTCAAATCGCCGTCGTCACTCG
Source organism: Cecidostiba semifascia (assembly GCA_900474235.1). Classification (NCBI taxonomy): domain Eukaryota; kingdom Metazoa; phylum Arthropoda; class Insecta; order Hymenoptera; family Pteromalidae; genus Cecidostiba; species Cecidostiba semifascia. The sequence goes on from UCQR01053788.1 coordinate 6,829, forward strand.
CGCGCGCGCATATAATACTCGCGAAGAGGTGAAAGCTCCATCTCCGAGGCACAACAATGACGGAGCTTAAAAAAAACGCATCGCACTCAATCGTAAAAAAACGCAGTGTTCGCCGCGAGCGTTTTATAATCGCCCAAAGGCGCGATGCATTAGTCGAGGGTGTATATGGCGAGAGGCTAACGAACTCCTCGTCCAAGTTTTCCCCGGCAATTGCAGGAGAGCGTTAATGGCCGAGCGCACAAGTAACCAGGCGTGGAGAGAGAGAGAGAGGTAGGGCGAACTTGTCCTCGTCGTGCTTCTATACTCTATCGAAGTGAGAGAGAGAAGGAGCGAGTTCTCCCTGAAAGGATTTACGGCGCGCAATTAACCGGCGAGCAGCGAGATCACGATCAAGTGCCACCAAGGACGTGCTTCGAGGCACCAAAGTAGGATCTTCGCCTCAAAACTCGACTTCGTGACTGGACGCTGCCGCCGCCGCCGGTCTCGATTGCCGGAATTTTTCGGATGAATTACGTGTCGAGTGCCCAAGTAGATGATGGCTTTTACGCTCAGACGAGCGCCGCATTTTTCTTGTATAGTAATAGCACTATATATAGGTACTGCTTGTGTTTACTAGTCGCTCAAAAACATTCCAAGATGAGGATCTCTGTTTGTTTGTTGTATTCTGCTTATAGATCGATCGTTGAACGGTTAATAAGCTCTTTCGAGTCGCGTATAATTGGCTCAATTACGCGGCAAAAACAAACCGGGAGCATTCTTTTTCCGCGCCAGCTCTCTTTTATTGCATTTATATACAAGTTCCTCGTATATATACAACGGACGGGCGGGTCAGTAATTAGATTTCGCGACACGGCTCGTCCGTCCAGCGACTGAAACGGCGTTCTTTCATCAAAACAAAAAGGCATCAGCTCTCGATCGTATAAGAGCATGAGTTAAAAATAGCCGCGACTAACGCGTTTTTAAACGAACGATTATATATATACGTATCGACTTCCTCCGTGCGTATATACATCACGATGAAGAGGAGAGTCGCCGCCGGCGCGTTGATAGACAATTCTCTGATTGTGAGTCAGGGGAGAAGATGAAGAGAGCAGCGGGAAGACGGGTCAAACGATGTCAACTCTGGTATTTAACAACATGTGAGAGGACGCGCCAAGTCTTTAAGCCTCCGCGTGTCAAGGGCCTCGGGGGCCTCATCAGTCGTAATGAGTTTATGAGCGCGGTGTCACTCTCCTTTTTCTCTCGCCTCTCTCTCTCTCTCTCTCCCTCTCTCTTTTTCGACCAAGTGCATCCTCGTGCGGCTTGAATCTAAATTGCAGCCAACAACTGATTGAGTGGAAACCACAAGAATTGTTTAATGACGAATTAGCGCTGCTTTGCCAATTTTCCAGTGTCAGCTGAAAAAGCTTAATTGAATTATAATAAAGAATTGAGACGCAAAATCGCATCTCCTTTGTCGATACATCGCACAATATTTTACTTGTGCCACCGCGCTTAACAAAGAAAACTGTTATTCCTACTCTCTCGCCAGGACAAACACAATTCACAAACAAAACTTGAGTCATGTTAGAGAGCGAGACTCGCGCGTATTATTTTCTCGTTATTCACTCATCGCAGCTAGAAAAAATAGTCGCGATAAGGATGCGCGAGAGGCTTGCACCAAAGACATCACGCAATAAATCTTGAGCATAATTAATAACGCATCCGATCGTTCACCGAGATTACTAATTTTCATTGTTATGACTGTGGTATTATTCGAATAAACATTGAATAATCATACACGCGCATGTATACATATGCGCGCGGCGAATCTGGTACGACGGACGATTAAGTGCAAATTTCATCAGCAACAAAGAGGACTATACCCTCTCTCTCTTTCTCGGCTATTAAGTAGATAAGATAGCAGCAGCGGCAGCAGCATCAGCAGAAATGACCCGACAATTATTAATATTTAAAAATGCAAATTCCAAAAGCGCTCTTAATTTGCCGAACGCGCCGCGCCGAGGCCGTAAATTACACTCACGCGAAACCATACGCGAGCCTTTACCGCGTTTCCTGCATTAAAGAAATGAATAAATCACGGCCTCATTTTCATACATGCATCCCGCCGCGAGAAGAATACGAGAAAAAGTGTACATGTATGAATGTATATATATATACGTGTATACGTGTACATACAACACGACGAAAAGGAGCGCAATCTCGCACACGAAAATCCGGGCTATATCGAGAGCGCATTGTTTAGGACGAACAGCAGCAACAACAACAACGACGAGGAGGACGCTCGGTGCACATGGTCTGCCAACCAGATCGTGGGTCTCTGACCTTCTGCGCGCAATCGAACTGCAATCTCTCTCTCTCTCTCTTGCGCGCGCGGGGTCTCCCGCTGCACCGAAATGGTCCGAGCTCGATCATAATCGTATCGGCGATCTCTCCTTTCGAATGCGTGAGTCGCCGTGTGGCATTTATTCCCGTTTCTTTATTTGCTCGTCTGATGCTGCTGCTGCTGCTGCTGCTGCCTCTGCGGATTCGCTTTAATAAGCGAGGACTATTGTTGTGAGACGCAGAGGAATTAGCATCGCGTTTTTTTTCGTCGTAATGAATCGCTTATTATTATTTTTCAGCCGGCGTCGTGTGAAAAGGCAAATGACGCAAGTTTTTTTCTCTCTCCCGCTATAGCTAGCTGGAAAGCGTTTTATATCTCATTCTTTATATTATAACCGCGCGCGCACTGCTGCAGCACAAGGGGACCCATTGTTGTTGCGGGCTCTTAACGACATCTTAAAAATCTCTCGACTCTTCGGTAATTCGCGTCTCACGTTTTTCTCGTCACGAGAGCCGAGCGCAAGAGACATAAAAATTCTCGGCGCGACTGCAGCTTATATCCCATGCAAATGCCGCGCGAAGCTGCCTCCTGAAAAGGCGGAATGATTGTTTCGGCGAGTCCTTGATACAACGCGTTGTCGATGGTAAAAAAACGCCGCCTGATGTATGAAAGAGCGAGAAACGACGACGAGTGTGTGTAATATGACTAACTCCTGGCGGCGGCGGTTATTATCGCTGCAGACAGGAAAAGTCTCGCGCGGATTGTATGCTAATACGCGGCGCGTTTTCTGAAGGTCCTTAACGAGCTGCGCGCAAAGTCATGGCTCTCCCCTGGATTCATCTGGCTGATTGATATAAGCCGCGGAAACGTCTGAAAAGTACAGGAGACGAGGTAATAATATAAAGCAGCTCTCTTTCTCGATATCTCTCGCGAAATATTTATTACGAATGATTCATGCAACAATAAAAATTCTCATGCAAAGCGGGTGGGGAAAAAAAGCAGTAGCAATTTCGAGCTGCCGCGCGACTGCAGCATCGATATGCAAATACGACTGCAGGCTCGTTATACTCGCACTATATGCAATGGCACTATTATCGGCTCGCGCGGGCATAAGAATTCGCCATAACAAAGTGACGGAAATGAATATTTAGCGGGTGAATTTTTAGCCTGCACGGCGCGGTGGCACGACTTGCGGAGCGTGATGCATGTGGCGAAACGCTATGCGCGCGCGGCAAAAGGAAACGGCTATATACATATACAGAGACCGAGTGTCGGCTGTGTCGGGGCGACACACAACGTGTGTTTTCGTTCGGCGGCGGCGGCGCTCCTTGCGCGCGCGCGAGTAATAAGGCCGTCGTCGTGAATTGCTCTCGGGCCCATTCGTCGTCGCCATTCGTTAAATTGCTCGTCGAGAGAGAGAGAGAGAGCGCCTCTCTTTAATTTCTTTTCTTTTCTCTCTTGCTCGCTCGCTCGGCATTAGCGCAGGATGGGCTGGGCCGCATGCCTCGTCGTTCCCATATTACACGCGCGCACGACTCCGGAGAGTCCGTTAATCGAAGCACCCTGTGTGACGGCTATCCTCTCTTTCTCACGTCGTTCGATTTCGAAATTGTTTTATTAATGAGCCATGGCTAATCGTCCATTATTTTTCGGAAAATTATTTACATTCAGATCGATCGATGTACTTATATACTTGAAAGTCATGTAGCTTTCGCGAATATAATACAAGAATGAACGGAGATTAATGGATGTAGTGTCCTACCGAGCGATTAGAGTCCCGCACTCTCGGAGACTGCGGGCGAAGAGAACGCTTCTCTCTCTCTCTCTCTCTCTCTCTCTCTCAATTGGTACCACTCGACCGTCGGCGTCTTTGGCTCTTGTGAGCTCGCGCCGGCCTGCACCCCAGTCTTCTTTTTCTGCTCTTTTAATTAAACTTTCATGTTTCTTGGCGGCGAGCGCCGTGCTAATGCCCCTTGACCGAGTAATTACATTCTCCGAGTTCTCTCGAGTGCGCGTGTAGTTTTAGAAATTCTAGTTTTTCGGAACCGCAATTACCGCGACGTAGCTTTCAGTAGCGGAAATTTGAAAACATGTTCGTTGCGAACTTGGAGGAAAAAATATATGGGCGAGCGAACGATTCGTCACTGTATAGCTCTCGCGCCTGCTCTAAAGGTCCTTAAATCATATAGCTCGGGCAACCTTACACCCGCTCGATAGCTCCAATAGTCGTAAATGTATATAACCTCAGAAGGCCGCGCGAGTTTTACGCGTTATATAGGTATATGTATAAGCGCACGCTGCGCATGCCACTTCGCTTTTTTCTCGCTCTTTCTCTCTCTCTCTCTCTCTCTCCTTCGTAGTATATAGTCGCAACTCGAATGACCGGACTGTAAACTTTGATTTCCAACCAAGTATTTTTTAATGACCAATAAAGCGTCATTCTTATAAGGTATGAAAATTTTCGAGACCATTATTTTTAACCGACTTCCGAGGAATTCGCTCCGCGCGCGTTACGTACGCGCAGCCTCACCATTCTATTTATTGCGCGAATGATACTGCCACTCGTAAAGAGTGTAATTATTGATTTATTGACCAGTCGAATCTGCCTGAAAGACTTGATAATTAAATTTTCTTTTCAGGTAAGCCTCCGCTGCGATACACACCCACTAGTAGTATATTATGTGATATTTGGTTCAAGGAAAAAACTCGACGAATATGTAAGTACTGTTATTTATAACCAAATATACATGCAATACACGCTACCACAAATTTACCTACGCGAGAAATTTCTCGAACCCAAACGACCCACCGAGCGTCACGAAAAAGGCTAACAGCAAAACTGTAAAAACCCATAATCCAGACCATTCGTTAAATAGTCCAGCATTGCGACGCGTAGTTTGTTTACGCATCGTCCCAAGCTTCGTTAAGATACTCCGCCGAGATACAGCCTGCCCATCACAGATCCACCAGTCCGATAACAGCGCCCTTTATCACCAGCAGCAGTAACAGCAGCAACTGGTCGAAACATCGTCGATTTCTCAATTAGAGCAGTGCAACGCGCGAGCTCATAGATCCCCATCGGGGCGAGCTTTGCGTCAACAAAAGCCCGATGACACGTCGTATGGTAATGTGCAGCGGATGTAAACGTCAGCGCGTGAATCCACTTTCCCGCGGGGGCTAGCTTGCGCGTCAGCTGCCTGTTGCTGCGGCTCTGATCCGTCGTCTCGGTGGGGAATATAGCTCCGGCATATTATATACGATGTGCACTATTGCCAGGAAAGTTTTCGAGTCGATGCGGAGCGACGCAGCAACGGCAAAAGAGCTTTTCGACGTTCCACCTGGGGCGAAGTAAAGCGCAAGCACTATATACGTCTTCTTGTTCTTCTTCTTCTTCTTCTGCTCACTTTCTGCGGGAAATTCAATTTTGGAGTCGCAACTTGACCGGAAATAACTGGTACGTAGTAGTAGTCTCAAATTGTTGGTTACACGCTGACTAAATTTATCGTCGAAATACGATACGAAAAAAGTTGTCCGTCATCAGTACCGCATAACTGTAGTAAATTGCCTTGGACGTATTAAAATAATATTTACTGCATAATAATGCAACGTATGAAAAACATTCAATATCCTCGCGCGCGTTTCATCGTCACAATAACGAAACTGTTTTAAGCATAAAAGCCTCGATTCAATGCACCATCATCAGCGATGAAAAATAAAAATTCTGCAATCTTCGTCAAAAGAAGAAGAAGAAGAAGAAGCAGAAATGGAAGAAGAACCTCCCGCGCGTAAGTATTAATATATATCCCGTTGCTCGATTCCTCCCATAAAATCCGCGAATGAAATTCACGAGATAATAAACTCGCGCTAGCGCAATCAGCACTCGGCAAGTGAAAGCGCCGCGGCATAATCGCTCATTAAGTTTTATCGACGAATTCGGTTTGCGCGCCGAGATACTCTATTGCGAGCGCATGCGGCCGTTTACTTAAAATTTTTAACGATAACGGTCGATAGTCGCGCGTTACAATGCCATATAGGCGTGTGTGCCTCCGATGGATAAGGCAAGGTCGGTAACCGACCCTCTTTGCCAGCTCCCGCTATAGGTATGCGTAGTGTATTATATACCTGATGCTGCGTCAAGTAATAATACGCCAAGCGCACGCGTAAACTATGCCGCTGCTGAGCCTGGGAAATAAGGAATTTCTAAAAGTTTCTTATCGCGGCGGGTGTGTAAGCGACTTATCATTGCGCCGTTATTCAGTTGCGAGGTATGCGAAAAATGCGAAGATTCAACTAATTTATTCGAAATTTTGCTGCTGCTTCTGCCGCTATTGACTTTGATGTATAAAGTGATTTTATTTTTTTTTAAACTTGCCGATTTTCGTAGTAGCTCTTTCAATTAGACGAGTGACAAACAGTTTTTTCGCGCTTAAAAAACAAATTTCGCGGAAATAGTGAATTTTCAGGTTAGCAACGGGAGTCGGGTTTCACACGCTCTCTCTCTCAGTTAGCATTTGGCATCAACTGTCGCGTGTCTTCTTTTTTCCCGGATCCGACGACGAAAATAATAATGTCTTCGCCGAACATTCAAAACGACTAGGAGATTTCAGCGGAACACCACTCGGAAATAGAAGTATATAGCTCATCTCTCACGTCCCTCGTAATTGAGTAGAAGAAAACGACCCGAGGCACGTTTACACGAGAGAAAGAAAAAAAAAGTCCAATATTGACAATACGTGCCAAACTCCTCTATCGTTTAACATCCAAACGATCGGACTAAAAGCATCTAATGCACACAAACTCGCTCCCTCTCGCTTATCTATACACGTGTAGTGTAGCACAAGTAGGCAAAATGCCATATAAGCATTATATACTCCTTGGCTCGCGAGTAATTGTCGCGCGGCATTTTTACGCGTCGTGTGGGCCGGACATTAGGTTAATACGAGGCACACGCGAAAAAATCGTAAAGACTCGACGTAATACACGCGAGTATAGCAGAGCGGCTGGCTTTGATAGGAATCGTTTTTCGCATTTTTCTTTTACGCCGACCCCGACACTATGTAGTTACGTGGAATTGGAAAAAAGGACTACCTCGCTCGCTCGCGCGATAATGCCAACCGAGTCCTTTTGCGCGAAAATTTATAGTCGGCCGCGTGCGCGTATTATGGCGGTTACGACATACTGCGCTCTTATATATAGGTACATGTATATGCATGTGCAGCTGCAGAGAGCCGAGAGCGGGAAAAATAATTGAAGTGGTTATTAATCGCCGGCCGGTGCAATCGAATTACGAGGGCCGCGCACGCGCAAATTGAAAAGGCCGATCGATAGATAAACAATTTATCGTAGCGATGTGACGAAAGTGCCACCGCGAAACTTCTGCGCGGCCCGTAAAACTCGCGCCGCGCTTTACGAGTCGTAAAAAAAGAGAGGACTGCTGCAGCAGGCCGTTGAGTTTTACGATTCGCTAAGGGAGCTAAAAATCGAAGGAGAGCGCTTGATAATTGATCTGGTTATTAGGCCGTACACCTTTTTTTTTTATTATTTTCCGACTGCTTGCAGTATAAGTACGTTGCGAATGGATTTTCTCTCGATGAAAATAAAAAAGAAGATCGAAATTTACTTTACGCGCGCGCAATCATCGTCCTGCCCTCGAGCTGCTTGTCCTTGCACGTCCGATTCCTCGAAGCAAAGTAGGCCGAACGGAACGACCTCAGCCTCGACCTCCTCTCCTGGCGAGGGTGAAAATATGGGGCGGCCACGAGCGAAAGAGAGAGAGAGGGGAATCGCCATACGGCATACGTGAACAGAGTTCAAAGCTGGCGGATTACCGGGCCGCATTTGCGCCTGGCAGATTATTAAATTTATGACTGGAGAAAAGGATTTTTCTCGCGGTCGGCACGCGTCGCTAATAAGATCGGGAAGTATGGTATAGTACACATACTGCATGCGCTGGAAAGAATGTGTCATCGCACACGCGTCGCTGTCATTCGCATTTCCCGGGGGTGGGTGGTTACGCCTGCAGCTTCGACAATAGCTTTTACATGACATAATTCAAGAATTAGGTTACGGGTTGCTTGACGCTCTGATTGGACGCCGGAGAATGGCTTTCTCTGCTTTCTGCGTGTGTGGAATCGAGGGACGTAGTATACGCTATATCGTCTTGTAATAATCCCGGCTGCAGTTGTTAAGGGGTTGCGGCGGGCGATGCAGGGATTTTCTGCGGTAACGGCGGCTCGTTACGGACTTACGGTTATTATATACCTCGACGTCTGCAGTTTATTAGAAGAAAAGTTGGAAAAATATGAGAGGAGCCACAACGTAAATACGCAGGATAAAGTAGTATATAGCGCAAACCCGAGCTTTTACCGAAACCGAGTATCGTATTATCAGCCGTAAAAGCACAGGAGCCAGCGGGTAAACAGGCTCACTGCAGCGATGGCAATTAGTTTGCTTATTCAACGCTAGAACAGTATTAATCAATTAGGACTACAGCGAGCCCGCGAGTGGTCGCACATACAACAGCTATAGCTGAGCTAGCAGAGAGTCGGAATACCCGTTTGTTATATCTGATCACGTATGCCAATTGTTTCCCTTCCGAACTGTGTTTGCCGGGGACTTGGGCCGCGATCGCAAACAGATAAATCGCTATATATTTCCAGGATCAACTTCGGCCCCGAGAGTAGAAGCTACTAAATACAACATCAATATCATTAGCGATATCCGTCACGTCGTCGGCGCGGCGGGTCTATCACTCGCCTGTTGCGTTGTGTGCACCGTCGCTCGGCGACGAGCTTATATTGGGGCTCATCAATCTTGTTTGAATGCTGCCGCACGTTTTACAAGCTTTTACCACCGCGCAGTTTATATTATACTCTGAGCGCGCATTGAGTGCAGGCTATAGCTCTCTTAATATTATGAACTTCGAGCTTTCAAATTGGGAATAGCGTATTCTTTTTTTTTTTCTGAAAAATTGCGCCATCAATGTTCGAAGCAATAAAAAGGCGTGCAACAGAATAGATGAATTGAGACTTGTAGTCCGTGATGTGCGATTAGGTCGAATCGCTCATAAAAATTCCTCCATACATCCCATCAGGCTGACTTTCATGCCGCGACCCATTGTCTTTTGCGATTCTTTCTCTCCCTCTCGAGCGTTATATATCATTGTGCGCGCCCGGCAACGACAGGCCAAGATTTCGGTCATTCGGCGAAGGAGCGATTGTAATGAAAAGATGCCTTGGCCATACGTCAAGCCGGCGGCCGATGACTTATTACGAGAAATCGCGACGAAATTTTCTTATTCTCTCGGAATTCCTTCGCGGGCTTGGCTCTCTCACATGTATTCTCGTCGAGGACAATCCAATATGTCAATGAGAGGCTTATGCGGACGATGATGTATTATGGTCTGCGGACTATCGTGATGAGAGGCATGGTTTGATAGTTGCTAAAGTCAGCTGAAAAATTAAAAGAAATATTCTCATCTCGTTTCTCGTGCTCGCGAATAAATTCGTTTGTTTTCGGTTATGCTGACAATTAATCCCAATTTTTTTTATCGTCGTCCCACACGGTATTGCAGGCGAGGGTCAGCCTCGAAGACAAATGAAAATTACACGCCAGAGGATCCTTATTTGTCCGGAGGAAATAACGCGAGCGAAGCGAACGTGTGATAAAAATTAGATATTGATTGTTGTACGATTCTGCTGCGCTCGCGGGAAAACGAAGTAGTCTATATCCTTACTACTATATACGTATAGGGGAGAGTCGAAGAACGCGTCGAGACAAAATACTGAAATAATACTGTCAACGGTTATTGACGTTACGGCGGCCAACCATTTGTCTGCGGCTACAGACTTCCCCTATATAGATACAGACACGAATAATTATATTGATATCCTCGATAAATCGTCGGACCTGCTGAAATCAAAGAAAAAAAATTCAGCTCGTGGACAATTTCGTGGCATAGCTACGCGTGGCATTCATTTATCGATGTATAGAAGAAGGCCGATCGATGATATCTTCATGCCTCATCAATCGCCGCAGAGTTTTGGAATCGAACAACATTATATAGTAGCCGCACGCAATAAATTAAAAAGCAAACGTAAATAAAGATCTCCCAACGAGTAGTCCATAAGCTGCTGGAGCGCAGCGTTCGACACATCGGGCAGGGCGAAATAAAAGAAATTTACTGCGAGAATATCGATTACAGTGAACGTGTCGATGGCGGTGCGCAATTGAAATTCTCGCAGTCGTGCATTATCGGAGCCGAGTGTATACGACTCCGAGCCTATTAGGACCAGCTTCCCGGCGAGATCTATCGCTTTCTCTCGGGCGCTCGCTTCCGTATTCGCGCGAGCGCGACTCGGTCACGTGCTCATTGGGGAAGTTCCATTAAAACCTATTAGCCATTAAAACGTCGAAATATTTTACGCTCAACGACAGGGGCGGCGGCGGCAGCAGTGCTGCTACTGCTGCTGACCGTTAGATATATGGTGTATGCAGTGTATATAGTGTATACCTTGTCGCAGTAGACTTTCGCAAGCCGCACTTCCAAAACAAAGGAGTACATTCCTGGCTTCTAATTCGGCCCGCGCGCACGTGGAAAATCTCTTACCGCGCTGTTCTTGAAAGGGGCCAATCTTGAGAAGGTTATATGAGCGAGCTCTCGATGCACGACAAAGGAAAGGCCGTTATGGATTTTCCATCACGAGTGCATTAATTTACAGCGAAACTGCTGGATTTTGATTTGCGGCGACATGTAAATAAAGAGAAAAATCTCTTTCGAAAGATTTTATCGTATAAGCTGCCAAACGCGAATATTGAATAAACTCGATGGTCAAGGGTTAGGCTCATAAGAATTTCATCGAGTCCATGATGATGTCTCTGGACGACGAGGAAGAGAGGCGTCCACGATAAGAGTCGTTTCCGTAATCCCCAGCGTCCGCGTGAGTTAACTATGCATCGTCGCGACTGAATAATTCAGGCAACTTGGACGAGCTTCTCCTCACCCACACACGTATACGACCGCGCCTCTGAATTTTTCACGCCTCACGGAGACGCGGATAATGAAAGCGCCGGATGAAATATAAATCACCGGCTTCTGAACGACTCATTTGCCGCGCGCTGCGAAATCTCCGGCGGTGCGGCGAGCCTTAATTCGAGAGAACGGGGATGAGCACGTAGCTTTGGGGGTGGACACCGTTTGATTTACGCGATCACAGCTATGTTTCTCGAGTAGTATGTGTGTGTCCGTGTGTGCTTGGGCTAAAAAGGAAAAGGGAGAGAGACGCTCTCGAGAGCTGATGCACAATGCGACGAACGGATCTGAGATTTGGGATGTCCTTGTCGTTCTGGTGGCGGGTGAAATCGATCGAGAGGACTTTTCGGGACAATGAAATTGGGTGAGAAAATTCGGAGCTATGCCTTGATGTGTGTGAACGTATTTGCGTGAAAATTTATAATTGTATTATTATGTGTTGATTTTCAACTGAATTTCTCATGTATGTCGACGCACGTTTCGTCTCGCACAACAGGTTAGAAACAATCGCTATACACTTACCGGCTTACTGCTCATTGTTCATTCAAGAAGCTAATAAATAATATCTACACTCGTAGAATCTCTCTGATCCGCCAAAAACTCGCCGGCAACTCTTCAACAATAGCTCTGCAGAGAGCCAAGGAGCAAAAAGCAGCCTCTCTCTCTCACTCGCAGTGAGTCTTGCGCAAAAAAAAAAAGATCGCCATAAATCCGAGCATTACATAAAAGCTTGTCGGCTATATGCGCGCATCCGACCTGCCCATTACCATAGAGGCGTTATTCTATTGTCCGGCCGCAGAGGAGGTGTACCAGACGTTATCATCGGCAATCTCGAAAAAGCCGGCAGACATCCCATCTCGGTGTAATCCTCGCAATATCCACTGCGACCAATTTCATAACCCGGACAGCGACTTTCTCTCTCTCCCTCAATCTTGGTGTGAATGGCTATCCTCCGCATTGAATGATATTGGCCATCTCTCGCGGACGAGAAATTTCAGCCGTGACGTACACACACATATACACTTCATCCCTTATTATTTTCTCCGCGCGCTAATAATTCATACCCCGAGCCTTCATTTCCTCCGCTACTTTCTCCGCTACTCGAGCTTTCCATGATCGTTTTTACTGTTAGCAGTACGTCGCGCGTGTATGCGTCACCGATATGCACCGCTTTGTGATCGCGCCGCGTCTCTTTGTCTCCTCGGCGATATACACACTTATATATATATACATGTATAGTGTATATACCCTCCCCGCGTCATTGTGCGTTAGCGGATCTAGCTCACCCCTGCCTGAGTTTTCCGACTCGGTTTTCCCCCCTCCAGCTGGATATCGCACTACCCTACAGCCCCGAATCTCTTTGTCCTACTTATCGCGTCTTCTTCTACTTTCTTTTCGCTGCGCGCGACAGTGTGCCGAGATTAAACGAAATTTAATTAAACTTTCGACATCAGCTCCGAACGTTATTATTATAAGCAGGATATGCTCGTATAATTTTTCGCAAAATCATAGCGATCGCCGACTTTTTTTTCCTACTGATTATCCCCTCGCGGCGGAATTTATCACCGGGGCTTTTCTCGCACGAGAGATCTTCTTCTCTGTATATCCAGTGGCACAGAGACACACATCTCGCCGCGCACAAAGAAAGAGCCGTACGTCGAGCATAACGGAAAGCAGCAGCAGCAGCAGCCGGCGAATAAGGGAAAGCGAAGAGTCTCAAGGGTGGAAAATATCGAAGCCGGTGTTTCGGCATCGTTTCGTCCTCCAGTGATGCATGACTGCGCCGTTACTACTGACCCTATCCGCTCGGCGAAACAACCCTATTTCCCTTTCGACCCTCGGACAACAGCAACAGCAGAAGCAGCATCTCTTCCGCCGAGAGAAAGTTATGCGGACCTCCCGCCACACCGCCCTCTGGATATTTATTTCCATTTATTTATTCGCGCACACGCGTGCTACTGGCTCTTCTTTCTCTTGGCCAGCCATCGTCACACTCTGTTTCGTTCTGCAGTGAGCTGGAGATGCTACTCGGCTTTCGACGAGGCGCCGCGGATGACGATGCGTCCGGCCGAGGCTTTCCGGTGCGAGTAAATGTTATATACTCGTGCGGGGTCACTGGTTTTTCTCTCTCTATCTCTGATTTAATTATTATTTACGCTACTGTCGCGAATGATTGTCGCTTATTGCGATTGTGCTTTTTATCGTATAGCAAAGTTATTACTTGATGCTCAGAGAACAAAAGAATAACGAGAGTCCTGTGCACCTTCAATAGAGAAATATAAATCACACACATTGCAGCGGACTGAAATAAGATTGTACTTGTGGCTTAATGCCCAAGTCACGAACGGCCGAGACAATTTGACGATCAGCCGCAGGCGTTTGCTCGCGAAAAATCCGGATGGATTTTGCAATTCCAGCCAGTGCTCTCTTCTTTCTCCTGCCTCTTTCCGCCTCCCCTTCGGGGGTTAGTCCAAGCGAGAGAGAGAAAAGAAGAAGCCCTTGGGACCGAAGCTTTGCCATCGCGAAAATGGAGAGCTTTTCCCGCAAACGCGCCGACTACTACACGGCGCAGCAGTTCGTCCGGAGAAAATCGTGCGGGATTACAATGAGTGAAGCCGATTGCGAACCTAAATAAATAGAGCGCGCACCGCCGGATTTCGTACGCTCTCGCACTTTTGCCCCGATGCAGTCGTTATTTATGCCTTATTTGCGCTCCTCAGCAGCTGCCGAGTTTGATTTGCCCGACGATATCGGTCCTGTTTGCTCGACTATATCAGCTTTGGACGTGCTGGCTCTCGTTGTTTCCGAAAACTTGATAAATCGAGAGTGAGTGAGAGAGACGAGCTCCTTTGTGCGCCCGGAAAAACGAGGTTAATTGCGAAAGTGCCTCTATCTATATACGAACAAAGCGTATATCCCGTAACGAGGACACACGTATCGCGTGGCCGGAACCTGTCACATCACAGCCGACACACGTTTATAGGTACTCTGGAAAACGCTGCAGTAGACATAATAATAAACGCACACGCGGATCAATCAATTACTCCCTTCGTCCCAAATCTCTTTAGTCTACTCGGAATCCTTTGTGATCCTCGCATCCAGTCCAGCTGTTTACGCGCCTTGGGGATCTTCCAAAATCTCCGAAGCGACGCGTCTCCGCGCTATCCGACAACGCACCTGCGTACCAGCTCTCGAGCCGATAATAGTTGCTGGCGCCGCTTCTGTTTGGCCCGCATCGCTCTTCTGATGCCATTCTCTCTTCCCCCACGATAATACGGCGATTCGTTAATTTGATCGTATGGGGGCTCGGCCAAAAGGGTTGCGTCCGAGTGAGAGCTGATGCAGACGCTAATACTTATACTGCGGTGCGTGATGTGTTTCTCGAACTCTTTCTCGCTGATATACGCACAGCGGCTTTGTTGGGGGGACCAGAGAGCGGAAACATGACATTGGGATAATATCGGGGAGCAGATCGCGACGAGTCACGCCCGGGAGGAAGTGGTGTTTTTTTCCTTTTAATTCGCTTGCCGGTATATATAGACACTGTAAGCAATATATACGACGGCCGGTGTTACGCGCGCGTTTTTCGATGAGTGATTATGTAAAGTAGGACGTATGTAGATTAAATTGGCTGTCTCTCTCTCTCTCTCGCGTGCAGTGTATATTGAGGATCGATGTGGGGGCTCTGCCGATGGGAAGTGTTACGCGCACATTTATACACGCGGGATGAGTTGATCGTTGTGTGTGTGTGTGTATGCAGGAACGATTTGCGCAATTCATGTTTATTAGTCATCAGATATATACATCGCGTTTGTATACCGTGAAAGCCAAGTTTTTAAAATCCGCAAAGCTATACTACAAGTAGAATATCCGATGTGTATACTAAAGTAGAACAAACACGTCGGCGCGGATACTTGGTGCATCAGCTTTGCGAACGCAATTTGGCCGCAAAAAAGGAAAACTACCGGCTCCATGACTCGCATAAATCATATTCAAATGTAAATCACCCGGTGCTTATGCAAAATTTACGACGTGGCTGATGCATAACCACCGTCCGCTTTTGGCGTGTATGACAAGTAGAGGCTATCTCTCTCTCGCTTCTTTCCCGGTATCCTCGCGCGCGCGGCAGCGGCAAAAAACGACGAACGCGCGAAACCTCGAATCGGCATTATATTTATAAAATCCACCATGCGACATGGTCGGCTTAACGAAGAGA
Organism: Cecidostiba semifascia; assembly: GCA_900474235.1. Classification (NCBI taxonomy): domain Eukaryota; kingdom Metazoa; phylum Arthropoda; class Insecta; order Hymenoptera; family Pteromalidae; genus Cecidostiba; species Cecidostiba semifascia. Next base: position 22,402 of record UCQR01053788.1, read on the forward strand.
GAGGAAACGGGGGGCTTTCAACGCCTCGCGCGCCGTTTTTCCGTCAACGACGCACTCTCATTTCGCTTCCTACTTTAATCAGGCCCCTCTCCGCCCTCCTATATGTATATACATATATTCGAGCTTCGCCCTCTTCTCCTCGTCGTCTTGTAGTTGCCATTAGGTTAACGCGCGATGATGAGACTCGTTGGGACGCTGCGCTCGCGATCGTGTGTTGTGTTGTATATAGGTATATAGTACGTTGTTGCTGCTGCTGCTGCTATACACATCGGATAAAAGTGCGCTCCGCGCTTGTTAAGAGTTAATGTAGTTTCTTCGGGCAGACGATGATTTTTTTTTGTTCTTCTTAAACGTTAAGCTTGTTTCGTTTCAGGCTCTTTGCGTCGTAATTGCATTTCTGTTTTACTTGTTTTGCAGCCGAGTCTAACAACAAGAGTTTTGAAGTTACAAAGGATGAGTCGAGAGTTTCGTTTATTTCTCTCCCCTTTTAGCAGACAGGATTAAAATTTTGTATACGGAATATTTCATCGTTTCGGGCTACATATACATTCAATCGATTAATTAATTGTAAAATCAAAGCTTTGTTGGTTCACCGAGGATTATTAACAGAGAGAGAGAGAGAGAGAGAGAGTGAATAGAGCCAGCTCTAGAATAGCAATCGATGCAAATAGATTTTAATTAAATTTGGGTTGAGCATTGACGAACCAATGTCGACATCAGAGGAAATGTAATCAATACATTCAGATTCGAAAAGCAAACGCTATTGTCATGAATGATTATTATCGTATACTGCGATGCATTAACTTGATTAAAAATAATATTTCCGTTCAAAGCATAGATATTGCATTCCAGATTTCAATATATTATTCCAGTTGGCATAAATAATAAATTGCGAGTAGAATTATACAAGTTGAAAAGCGCTCCACAGTTACGTATATTATATAGTAGCGCGCAAAAAATAGCATCGGCGGCCGAAAATCGCTCATCCCCGACATCACGGACGACTGATGCTCCCCTTCTCATTGTGTTACGTATCCATCCATCGCGCGAGCGCTCTCTATTCGCTTCTTTTCCTTTTTTTCCCTCCCGAAGCAACGGCAGCAGATAATCCCCGTAATGACCCGGCCATTCCGCATCATCCTTTCCTTCCTCGCGGCCGGCCGTCGCATTATCCTCGACCGTCATAAATACGTCCGAGCGCGCTCGACTCGCGCCTTATTAATCCCTTTTTCCTATAGACATGCGCGCCTCTATCGTTTCTTTCCTTCCAAGTGTGCTAAGCTGGAGCAGTAGACATCACACAGAGGACAGAGAGGGACTACTACTACTCTGAGAGTATAATAAAGCGATGGACGTATCTCGGCGGTGGCGTAATGATTTCTCGGTAGCCACTACCGTTTTCCCGCGCGTCCATTTTACAGCGCACGCTACGCTATATACTTATACCTCCCCGACGATTTTCGCCGCATTAAACTTTCGAACAATCGTCGCGAGACTGCTTCGCTGATTTCAGCCTATATATTCACTGACATAAGTATACAAGCTCCGCGTATATATCTGGGTAAAAAGGATGCAGAGAGAGAGATAGAGAGAGAGAGGAGAGCGAATTTTACGATCCGAGGGACCGATTTGCTCGGGCATACCGATCGATTTCAGTGTGCGCTGGCCATGTCTGCGTAACGTCTACTGCAGCCTCAGCCGAGAGATACTTTCGTACACGCGTAAAGCTCGTAAAGCTTGGAACGCGCGGAATGGACTCTATACAGCTGTATAGCCTGGACGAGGCCATGAGACGGGAGAGGGAGGGAGGGACGAGACGAAAAGACTTATACGCACACGCGGCGGCGGTGGCGGCCAAGAGAAATTAGGATAACGAGAGGGAAAGGGACTGTGCAGTAGAGAGAGAGAGAGAAAGAGAGAGAGAAGTTATGGGCGAAATTCCACGCTGCTACTGCTGCTAGTGCTACTGCTGTTTGCATTACGCTTCGTCGGTGTATGTAATGAAGGAACGTCCGTCGCTCTCGGGAATTTTAAAGTTCTCGAGCTTGCGGCCGTACTCGCGCTTGTTGTTTAATTACTTATGGAGCTCATCTCGGGGTGTTTGATTTATTTTTGGAACTATAATAATATGCTCGAGAGAACTGCGGTGAGAGCGTGAGATAATTAGGGGAATCATCGCGCGGAAGAAAACGACAACAGAAAAGTTATAGTAGCAAAAACGCGTAAAGCAGAAGTGTGAGAAAAAGCGAAATAGACGGATGGGAAGAGATAGTAAGTGTATATATAGGTATATGTATATGTATAGGAAGAAGAAGAAGGGCAACGAGCGCGGCAGTAAAACTTTCGGGGGAGTACGATGATCGAGACTCGTCTTTTTTTAGCGCGAGAGTTACGTCAAAAGGGCCACTTATCAGCGATATCTTCAGTTTTTACGAGGATACTTTCTCCGGAAAATATTTGCTCTGAAAATACTTTACAACCGGCGAGTGTTTCACGCTCCGTCGGTTGGCCCCCATGTATGTGTGCGTGTGTGGCGTGGTTTACTGTAAAAATACTGCTGCATGTGTGGCAGAAGTCGGGGATCGAGTGTCCTTCCGTATGGGATGGCAGACGTGCAGCAGCGCAGAAAAAACAAACGGGATTACCGGCACATCTGAGCTGCTAAACCCCTTCATTAGCTGTGCCACTTTATACTGTCAAAGTTTCTCATCTCAAAGTCTCGTGTCGTCTCTGTAACATATTACGCGTATAACTACAACGAGAGTCTGAGTCACGGCACACGCGTAAACATATGCGCGCCTGCAAAATTTACCAATATCGCGTTCAGTCTAATAACACATACTCGCATATTATATACATTCAGCTTTATTAGCAGTTGAGCAACAAACTGCCCAGGCGAGAGAACGCTTGGAGAGACGTAAAAACGCTTTATCGAGTGTAAAATGGCGCGCGTGCAAAATCACCGGGGCGTGATGTGCGCGCGCGGGGGATGGATGTAAAATTTTGGCGGGGGAAGAAGGGTTATGTGCTGCTGCTGCGAGCCTCGAGAGGAGAGCACTGTGGATCGATACTGCGCCGTCCTGTTCAAGGGCATCCTTCCCACCCGTCGCCGGCTGCTGCTGCTGCTGCTGTAGGGGGGCCCTCCTCCAGCGGCGGCGGCGGTGGCGTCGTCTGCTCTTGAATTTCACTTTCTATCTCTGTCCCCTCCGCGGCATCGACGTTGTCCCTTCGTGCATGCATATGTGTGTGTGTGCGTGTGTGTGTGTGTGT